>CAWVQO010000042.1:15000-25000 GCA_963932275.1 Andrena praecox | reverse complement strand
ACATCTCAGTCCTTCGGCACCGTCGTCCGACCGACCACCAAACTCGACCAATCTTCGAAACAACCATCGATCCTTGTTCCCCGTTGCATTGCGAACGTATTTCTCTAATGGTTCGACCGCGGTCGTCGTGCTTGTTTTCGAGATAATCGCGAAAAACTCCAATCGCTCCGAAAATTTCAAAGTCCCGACAGATTTCAGTCCTTCGGCACCGTCGTCCGACCGACCACCAAACTCGACCAATCTTCGAAACAACCATCGATCCTTGTTCCCCGTTGCATTGCGAACGTATTTCTCTAATGGTTCGACCGCGGTCGTCGTGCTCGTTTTCGAGATAATCGGGAAAAACTCCAATCGCTCCGAAAATTTCAAAGTCCCGACAGATTTCAGTCCTTCGGCACCGTGGTCCGACCGACCACCAAATTCGACCAATCTTCGAAACAACCGTCGATCCTTGTTCCCCGTTGCATTGCGAACGTATTTCTCTAATGGTTCGACCGCGGTCGTCGTGCTCGGTTTCGAGATAATCGCGAAAAACTCCAATCGCTCCGAAAATTTCAAAGTCCCGACACATCTCAGTCCTTCGGCACCGCCGTCCGACCGACCACCAAACTCGACCAATCTTCGAAACAACCATCGATCCTTGTTCCCCGTTGCATTGCGAACGTATTTCTCTAATGGTTCGACCGCGGTCGTCGTGCTCGGTTTCGAGATAATCGCGAAAAACTCCAATCGCTCCGAAAATTTCAAAGTCCCGACACATCTCAGTCCTTCGGCACCGCCGTCCGACCGACCACCAAACTCGACCAATCTTCGAAACAACCATCGATCCTTGTTCCCCGTTGCATTGCGAACGTATTTCTCTAATGGTTCGACCGCGGTCGTCGTGCTCGGTTTCGAGATAATCGCGAAAAACTCCAATCGCTCCGAAAATTTCAAAGTCCCGACACATCTCAGTCCTTCGGCACCGCCGTCCGACCGACCACCAAACTCGACCAATCTTCGAAACAACCATCGATCCTTGTTCCCCGTTGCATTGCGAACGTATTTCTCTAATGGTTCGACCGCGGTCGTCGTGCTCGGTTTCGAGATAATCGCGAAAAACTCCAATCGCTCCGAAAATTTCAAAGTCCCGACACATCTCAGTCCTTCGGCACCGCCGTCCGACCGACCACCAAACTCGACCAATCTTCGAAACAACCATCGATCCTTGTTCCCCGTTGCATTGCGAACGTATTTCTCTAATGGTTCGACCGCGGTCGTCGTGCTCGTTTTCGAGATAATCGCGAAAAACTCCAATCGCTCCGAAAATTTCAAAGTCCCGACAGATTTCAGTCCTTCGGCACCGTCGTCCGACCGACCATCAAATTCGACCAATCTTCGAAACAACCGTCGATCCTTGTTCCCCGTTGCATTGCGAACGTATTTCTCTAATGGTTCGACCGCGGTCGTCGTGCTCGTTTTCGAGATAATCGCGAAAAACTCCAATCGCTCCGAAAATTTCAAAGTCCCGAGAAATTATTTTCGAATGTTGTTTCGGACCGTGTATTTATCGTGTTAATGGTCGCGGCGATTGTTTATAATAATTCGTTCAGTCGGTTCACTCTTGGCCCCGGCGCTCTCCGCGGCTAAGTCCCAGCGTGCCAGGCGAACGGGCTGTTGTAGCGGCGGTTTACACCCATAAGCGCCCGTGCGTAAGGTACGGCGGCGCCGGCGTTCCGGCCGGCCGTTCGGTATCTATAAGGGAGAGCGACGGTCCGAGCGTCTCGGTCGGAGCAGCGTTGGGCGCGTGGCTATTCTATGACCTCGGTTGAGAAGCAGTCACCGCTCCTCGAGATTCTGTCTCGACTGTTCTTGCCGTGTTGCGTTTCGGATTTCTCCACACAGCATTACCACGGGTCGGTGTCTAAGACCGAATGGCCCTTATGTGGTGAGCGTCCAAAAGTGACGTTGGTGACACGTATGCACTTATGTGTATGCTTGTACGACCTTATGCATTCAACTCTTTATCCACGCAGATGGACGATTTAAACTTTAACAAAACGCTAAGGAAGGCTAGCGTCGGGTACATATAAAGTATCGAACTATAAAAGTTCGAACTTTGAAAGAGGGAGAAAGTAGATACAAACCCAAGAGGTGTCAGATCTCGATATGCCTAGCGCGCACATTACGTGCCAACTCGTTATGACCAGCATGGCACGGTCCGCGCTTTCCCGTTTGCTCAGCATGCACTTGTCCGCGCTATTACGTACATGACCAGCGTGAATGATACGCGCTTTGTCGATTTGTCCAGCGTGTAGTGGTCCGTGCTTCTACGGTGGATGCTAGCGTGCGTGTACTCCGTGCTTCCCGGTGGATGCAGCGGCACGCGTGATACGCGCTTTATCGAGCATCCGATGCCATCCTTATATTTATGAAGGAAATATAATGAATTTTGTCTGTAACTGAGATCTTTCTGTGAACGTATATATGAAAGGCACATATCCGATTAAAATTTTAGTCAGTGGAAAAATCGAAACGATATGATGCCTCGAAGTATGATATAATTAAAAGGAGTGTGGAGAGAGAAAGGCACATATTATCCGAATTAGTCAGTGGAAAATCTAGGATGTATATGGTGTCTGGAAGAGAAGTAGAATAAGAGGGAGAGTGGAGAGAAGGCACACCACGTATCATCCGAGGAGTTAGTCAGTGGAAAATCCTGGGTGTGATATGTTGGGTGTCTCTGGAGGCGCACATATCCGAGATAGAGAATTTGTGGAACAAATCGAGGATATTGATGTGTCTAAAACTGCACGCTGTTGTGCAAGTTTTATAAAATCAAAAATGAATGGGGCATCGTCGATCCGTCTCTAAAAGAGCGGACGACGCGATGAGAACGGAAAGAACACGAAAGTGTGTGTGAATTCGAAGAGAGAGGGAAGCTTCGCGAAGCTCCCTGGTTGATCCTGCCAGTAGTCATATGCTTGTCTCAAAGATTAAGCCATGCATGTCTCAGTACATACCGTATTAAGGTGAAACCGCGAATGGCTCATTAAATCAGTTATGGTTCCTTAGATCGTACCCACATTTACTTGGATAACTGTGGTAATTCTAGAGCTAATACATGCAAAACAGAGTTCCGACCAGAGATGGAAGGAACGCTTTTATTAGATCAAAACCAATCGGTGGCGGATGGTTTGCCGTCCGTCCCATCGTTTGCTTTGGTGACTCTGAATAACTTTGTGCTGATCGCATGGTCATCTAGCACCGGCGACGCATCTTTCAAATGTCTGCCTTATCAACTGTCGATGGTAGGTTCTGCGCCTACCATGGTTGTAACGGGTAAGGTAACGGGGAATCAGGTTCGATTCCGGAGAGGGAGCCTGAGAAACGGCTACCACATCCAAGGAAGGCAGCAGGCGCGCAAATTACCCACTCCCGGCACGGGGAGGTAGTGACGAAAAATAACGATACGGGACTCATCCGAGGCCCGTAATCGGAATGAGTACACTTTAAATCCTTTAACAAGGATCCATTGGAGGGCAAGTCTGGTGCCAGCAGCCGCGGTAATTCCAGCTCCAATAGCGTATATTAAAGTTGTTGCGGTTAAAAAGCTCGTAGTTGAATCTGTGTGTCACAGTGTCGGTTCACCGCTCGCGGTGTTTAACTGGCATTATGTGGTACGTCCTACCGGTGGGCTTAGCTCTTCACGGGGCGGTCCAACTAATATCCCATCGCGGTGCTCTTCACTGAGTGTCGAGGTGGGCCGTACGTTTACTTTGAACAAATTAGAGTGCTCAAAGCAGGCTACCTTCGCCTGAATACTGTGTGCATGGAATAATGGAATAGGACCTCGGTTCTATTTTGTTGGTTTTCGGAACCCCGAGGTAATGATTAATAGGGACAGATGGGGGCATTCGTATTGCGACGTTAGAGGTGAAATTCTTGGATCGTCGCAAGACGGACAGAAGCGAAAGCATTTGCCAAAAATGTTTTCATTAATCAAGAACGAAAGTTAGAGGTTCGAAGGCGATCAGATACCGCCCTAGTTCTAACCATAAACGATGCCAGCTAGCGATCCGCCGAAGTTCCTCCGATGACTCGGCGGGCAGCTTCCGGGAAACCAAAGCTTTTGGGTTCCGGGGGAAGTATGGTTGCAAAGCTGAAACTTAAAGGAATTGACGGAAGGCACCACCAGGAGTGGAGCCTGCGGCTTAATTTGACTCAACACGGGAAACCTCACCAGGCCCGGACACCGGAAGGATTGACAGATTTATAGCTCTTTCTTGATTCGGTGGGTGGTGGTGCATGGCCGTTCTTAGTTGGTGGAGCGATTTGTCTGGTTAATTCCGATAACGAACGAGACTCTAGCCTGCTAAATAGACGTAACTTATGGTATCACGAAGGTCCCCGACTTCGGTCGGTGGGTTTTTACTACCAACGTACAAACAAATCTTCTTAGAGGGACAGGCGGCTTCTAGCCGCACGAGATTGAGCAATAACAGGTCTGTGATGCCCTTAGATGTTCTGGCCGCACGCGCGCTACACTGAAGGAATCAGCGTGTTTTCCCTGGCCGAAAGGCCCGGGTAACCCGCTGAACCTCCTTCGTGCTAGGGATTGGGGCTTGCAATTATTCCCCATGAACGAGGAATTCCCAGTAAGCGCGAGTCATAAGCTCGCGTTGATTACGTCCCTGCCCTTTGTACACACCGCCCGTCGCTACTACCGATTGAATGATTTAGTGAGGTCTTCGGACTGGTGCGCGGCAATGTCTCGGCATTGCCGATGTTGCCGGGAAGATGACCAAACTTGATCATTTAGAGGAAGTAAAAGTCGTAACAAGGTTTCCGTAGGTGAACCTGCGGAAGGATCATTAACAAGGCTCAGAGAGCAAAAAAGCAAAAAGCTTGAATCGTAACTATGCAAAAACTAATATAAATGCGAATGCATTTATAAACAGATACCAAAAACTAAATGCGGATGCATTTAAACAGATACCAAAAACGAAATGCGAACGCATTTCTGTATATATTATAGCACCGCGTGGCACGGCTTACGCCGCGGAGGTCGCTACGGACGGAGAACCTGGTTTCTCACCGCGACGCTCCCGTCCGCTGCCATCGGTGAAGCGCAAAGAGCCGAAGCGCGCCAGACCGCCAGACCGCGGCGCCCCCTCTATGAGAACGGGACGATAATACGAACGCAATCACGAGTGCGCTCGCGCGAGGTTTCTCGAGAGGCCGTCGTTAACTGGATCGGGAAGCAAAACAAGACCCGTCGTTGCGATCGTGCCTCCGGTAATCCGCCGCCTCGTCGATTCGCGTTCACCTCGTATCGGAGGCGTGTGCCGCCGTGTTATGTACACACGATACTTACCGTCTGCGCGTGTGTCTGCGCGAGCGTGTACGCTCGTATCGAGAAAGGAGAGTCACTCGCGACCCAAGACAGGGATGAAAACACACCGCAAGCGCCCCGAGTGGGGTTAAGTAAAGCGCGCGAGAGAGGAGAGGGCAGAGGAACGAGCCGCCGTCGAAGCCTCCTGTGCTTCGCGACGTTTCGCGATCTCTCTCTCTCGACACGACGCTTCTTCCACTCGCATCCCGCTTCCTCAGTTTTGGTCGCGCTCTCCGAAAAGAAGTCCTGTGACACGACGGACCCTCTCCTCGGAGAGGACCCGGCGGGTAACCTAGGGCGGCTCGCACATCCATCGCGTGGACGTGCGTCCCCGGTACCGCTCGCTTAATCGCGCCCCGATAGCCAAAAAAGGACCGGCTGTGAAGCTTCGATAGCGAAAGTCCGATTGGACCGATCGAAGCCCCGGCCGTGCGTCCGCTCTCGGGGGAGCGTGTGGGGAGGACGCTGACGCGTGCGGTGGCCCGCCCGCAGAGTACGCGATTTTACGGTTCTCGTAATCCGTGTATCTCGAAGGTTTTTAAATGAATTTGTACGCTCGGCCGTCGGACGTGTCGCGCGGTGTTTCCGCGTTACGCTTCGACGGTTCCCGTCCTGGACACAAATCTCACACAGTGTCGTCAACGCTGGCGACGCCCGGACCTCCTTCGCGCGCTGGTTGGAGGCGCCACGGGCCTCGGCTTCATCCGAACCGAGAACAAAGATATAACGAACATATTTAATAACACGATTACCCTGAACGGTGGATCACTTGGCTCGTGGGTCGATGAAGAACGCAGCTAATTGCGCGTCAACGTGTGAACTGCAGGACACATGAACATCGACATTTCGAACGCACATTGCGGTCCACGGATACAATTCCTGGACCACGCCTGGCTGAGGGTCGTTATCGCATACAAAAGACTGCTTGCGTCGGTTCTCCGTATATAATATCATCCTCGCCGTCTCGCGTTTCCGACGATGTAACGCGTTTCGGAGTCGGGTCGATGGTACACGCGAGATACGCGACGTACGAGCGAAAGTTGGGCCGTTCGTCGGTGTTTGCCACGGCTCGCGTGAGAATCGCGTGAAGCGTGTACTCTCTCTCTCCCGTGCGAGAAGCAGAGAGAGGCGAATGTGATGAGAATGATCGTGCGGACTCGCGTGCGTGCTTTCACGGCGTCGTGCGTCGTTGTTTTACAACGACCGCCCGTGTGCTTGGCACCGCTCCCTGGATCATCACACACAGAGCAGCCTCTCCGCTCGCACCGGGGTGTGTGTAGATTTGCCTTCACGTTCCGCGCGAGATCTTTTACCGTGCTCCCGACGTCGCCTGAAATGAAAAATTTGTCCTGAGAAAGAGACCAAAGAGAAAAGGGGAGAGCAGCAGCGAGAGATGATAGAGAAGAGAGGAAAGAGCAGTGCGCGGCATATCGTGCGCCGATCGATCTATATCGTCGGGTTCACGCGGCCCCAGGGATTTTATAAAGAGGAGGGTCGTCGTTGACAAGTGAGAGAAGTGTTGTCAGTCAATCTATATAACACCGAGGGCGCAACACACACTCGTTCTTCGGGACGCCGTGAAGATCCAAGGGTGTACAATGAGAAAATAGAGGCGCTGTGCGGGATGATAAATAAACCACGCGTCAACAGGATATCGGGTCGATGTATTTCCCCGTAGTTGCGCGTGTCCTCGCCTAGCCCTATTCATTTTCTCCCTATGGCCACGTTCCGTCGACACACAAAAGAGTGTTTGCGCCAAACATCCGATGAAGAGAGATTGCTCCACACTCGTCGCTTTTCTTAACGTTTCTGTACCCCCGGAATCCTCCTTGGCGCGGCTGAGCGATTTCTGGAACTTTCGACGAACCGAGAGGCGCTGATGCCGCGCGAAATGCGCAAGAGAGGGAGAGACTCTTCATTCGTAGAATGGAAGAACGAGTCTCCCCGATCGCGCGCCGCATTGTCTTTGTCGCGTTGTTGGTCGATCGTGTACGAGACCACCGCGCGTCTCACCGGTCGTCCAGTCCACGGAAAAGCTTATTTTTCGGCGGTTCCCTCTGCTCGAGTCACACTGCTCGAGGCGTGAGGGACAGCGGAATCTCAAAGCTAATATAGCGGACGGACGTTAAAGTAAAAACCGGTGCTCGTTCCGCGAGTGTCTCGCGGATCGAATCGACGGTGCGCGACGAAAAGACACCTTTCCTCTGGAATCGTGCGATGGCACCTCTGGATATATAATACAACGAGATCGATCCACATCGATCCGTCGTCGTCGGGCTACGAGCCGGGATGTGTACGGGGATGATACCGCCACTACGCGCACACCCCGTACTCCCGCCGGGAGACCCGTTCGAGGTACAATAATATCCAAAAGAGGGAGCACGATTTTATAATTCCGGAGGCAGCGCGCGCGCGCGCTTCTCCAAAATATCTTCTCTTCATTTCACGGTCTCTCTCAGCCTATTTTTCTCTGGTGGCACAAATATATAATAAAACGATTGACGACGACCTCAGAGTAGGCGAGATTACCCGCTGAATTTAAGCATATTACTAAGCGGAGGAAAAGAAACTAACAAGGATTTCCTTAGTAGCGGCGAGCGAACAGGAATTAGCCCAGCACTGAATCCCGCGGTTCCGCCGCAGGGAATTGTAGTGTTCAGGAGGATCCGTTTATCCCGTGACGTCGCACCGCGTCCAAGTCCATCTTGAATGGGGCCACTTACCCGCAGAGGGTGCCAGGCCCGTAGCGACCGGTACGCGTTTCGGGAGGATCTCTCCATAGAGTCGGGTTGCTTGAGAGTGCAACCCTAAGTGGGTGGTAAACTCCATCTAAGGCTAAATACAACCACGAGACCGATAGCGAACAAGTACCGTGAGGGAAAGTTGAAAAGAACTTTGAAGAGAGAGTTCAAGAGTACGTGAAACCGTTCAGGGGTAAACCTGAGAAACCCAAAAGATCGAATGGGGAGATTCATCGTCGACGAGGCTGGCTCCCGTCGGTGCGCGATACTCCGGGTGTGGACCTTCGTGGTACCATTACCGAGGGTACACCACCGGCGGCGAATGTTCCGGCCACGTAGTCGTGCACTTCTCCCCTAGTAGAACGTCGCGACCCGTTGCGTGTCGGTCTACGGCCCGAGCGGTTGCCTGTTTCGTTGCTCCCAGAGCACGCGACAGACCCTCGGCCGCCCGGCCGGCTGCGCGACGGTACTCTGACGGTATCGGGCCGCAACCAATCCATTTTCGAATGTGTGTGCGTCAGGCCCGCCGCAAGCCCGGTCAGTTCTTACCCGGAGGCACGGACCTGGTGCCGTCCCCGGGCCTGGCCAGCTGTTAGCAGGCGGTGTCCTTGGACTGGCCAAGCTTCGAATTACCGGTCGGCGACGCTACTGCTTTGGGTACTCTCAGGACCCGTCTTGAAACACGGACCAAGGAGTCTAACATGTGCGCGAGTCATTGGGAGAAAGAAACCTAAAGGCGGAATGAAAGTGAAGGTCGACCTTCGCGTCGACCGAGGGAGGATCGGCCGCGTTACGATGCGGCCTCGCACTCCCGGGGCGTCTCGTTCTCATTGCGAGAAGAGGCGCACCTAGAGCGTACACGTTGGGACCCGAAAGATGGTGAACTATGCCTGGTCAGGACGAAGTCAGGGGAAACCCTGATGGAGGTCCGTAGCGATTCTGACGTGCAAATCGATCGTCGGAACTGGGTATAGGGGCGAAAGACTAATCGAACCATCTAGTAGCTGGTTCCCTCCGAAGTTTCCCTCAGGATAGCTGGCACTCGCTCGTTCCTACGCGAACGTGTGCGAGTTTCATCTGGTAAAGCGAATGATTAGAGGCCTTGGGGCCGAAACGACCTCAACCTATTCTCAAACTTTAAATGGGTGAGATCTCTGGCTTGCTTGGATCATGAAGCCACGAGATTACAATTGAATCAGAGTGCCAAGTGGGCCAATTTTGGTAAGCAGAACTGGCGCTGTGGGATGAACCAAACGCAGAGTTAAGGCGCCTAAGTCGACGCTTATGGGATACCATGAAAGGCGTTGGTTGCTTAAGACAGCAGGACGGTGGCCATGGAAGTCGGAATCCGCTAAGGAGTGTGTAACAACTCACCTGCCGAAGCAACTAGCCCTGAAAATGGATGGCGCTGAAGCGTCGCGCCTATACTCCGCCGTCAGCGGCAAGTGGGGAGGGACGTGCCACCCGCTCGCGGGTGACCGTCCTCCATGAAGCCCTGACGAGTAGGAGGGTCGCGGCGGTGTGCGCAGAAGGGTCTGGGCGTGAGCCTGCCTGGAGCCACCGTCGGTGCAGATCTTGGTGGTAGTAGCAAATACTCCAGCGAGGCCCTGGAGGACTGACGTGGAGAAGGGTTTCGTGTGAACAGCCGTTGCACACGAGTCAGTCGATCCTAAGCCCTAAGAGAAATCCTATGCAGATGTGGTGTCCTAAAACAGAGTTTTATTTGAGAGACACACACCCGTTGGGCGAAAGGGAATCCGGTTCCTATTCCGGAACCCGGTAGCGGAACCGCAAACCATTCGGGCCCTCGTAAGAGTGTTCGTCGGGGTAACCCAAAATGACCTGGAGACGCCGTCGGGAGATCCGGGAAGAGTTTTCTTTTCTG
>CAWVQO010000042.1:5000-7500 GCA_963932275.1 Andrena praecox | reverse complement strand
AGAACGGGACGATAATACGAACGCAATCACGAGTGCGCTCGCGCGAGGTTTCTCGAGAGGCCGTCGTTAACTGGATCGGGAAGCAAAACAAGACCCGTCGTTGCGATCGTGCCTCCGGTAATCCGCCGCCTCGTCGATTCGCGTTCACCTCGTATCGGAGGCGTGTGCCGCCGTGTTATGTACACACGATACTTACCGTCTGCGCGTGTGTCTGCGCGAGCGTGTACGCTCGTATCGAGAAAGGAGAGTCACTCGCGACCCAAGACAGGGATGAAAACACACCGCAAGCGCCCCGAGTGGGGTTAAGTAAAGCGCGCGAGAGAGGACGAGGGCAGAGGAACGAGCCGCCGTCGAAGCCTCCTGTGCTTCGCGACGTTTCGCGATCTCTCTCTCTCGACACGACGCTTCTTCCACTCGCATCCCGCTTCCTCAGTTTTGGTCGCGCTCTCCGAAAAGAAGTCCTGTGACACGACGGACCCTCTCCTCGGAGAGGACCCGGCGGGTAACCTAGGGCGGCTCGCACATCCATCGCGTGGACGTGCGTCCCCGGTACCGCTCGCTTAATCGCGCCCCGATAGCCAAAAAAGGACCGGCTGTGAAGCTTCGATAGCGAAAGTCCGATTGGACCGATCGAAGCCCCGGCCGTGCGTCCGCTCTCGGGGGAGCGTGTGGGGAGGACGCTGACGCGTGCGGTGGCCCGCCCGCAGAGTACGCGATTTTACGGTTCTCGTAATCCGTGTATCTCGAAGGTTTTTAAATGAATTTGTACGCTCGGCCGTCGGACGTGTCGCGCGGTGTTTCCGCGTTACGCTTCGACGGTTCCCGTCCTGGACACAAATCTCACACAGTGTCGTCAACGCTGGCGACGCCCGGACCTCCTTCGCGCGCTGGTTGGAGGCGCCACGGGCCTCGGCTTCATCCGAACCGAGAACAAAGATATAACGAACATATTTAATAACACGATTACCCTGAACGGTGGATCACTTGGCTCGTGGGTCGATGAAGAACGCAGCTAATTGCGCGTCAACGTGTGAACTGCAGGACACATGAACATCGACATTTCGAACGCACATTGCGGTCCACGGATACAATTCCTGGACCACGCCTGGCTGAGGGTCGTTATCGCATACAAAAGACTGCTTGCGTCGGTTCTCCGTATATAATATCATCCTCGCCGTCTCGCGTTTCCGACGATGTAACGCGTTTCGGAGTCGGGTCGATGGTACACGCGAGATACGCGACGTACGAGCGAAAGTTGGGCCGTTCGTCGGTGTTTGCCACGGCTCGCGTGAGAATCGCGTGAAGCGTGTACTCTCTCTCTCCCGTGCGAGAAGCAGAGAGAGGCGAATGTGATGAGAATGATCGTGCGGACTCGCGTGCGTGCTTTCACGGCGTCGTGCGTCGTTGTTTTACAACGACCGCCCGTGTGCTTGGCACCGCTCCCTGGATCATCACACACAGAGCAGCCTCTCCGCTCGCACCGGGGTGTGTGTAGATTTGCCTTCACGTTCCGCGCGAGATCTTTTACCGTGCTCCCGACGTCGCCTGAAATGAAAAATTTGTCCTGAGAAAGAGACCAAAGAGAAAAGGGGAGAGCAGCAGCGAGAGATGATAGAGAAGAGAGGAAAGAGCAGTGCGCGGCATATCGTGCGCCGATCGATCTATATCGTCGGGTTCACGCGGCCCCAGGGATTTTATAAAGAGGAGGGTCGTCGTTGACAAGTGAGAGAAGTGTTGTCAGTCAATCTATATAACACCGAGGGCGCAACACACACTCGTTCTTCGGGACGCCGTGAAGATCCAAGGGTGTACAATGAGAAAATAGAGGCGCTGTGCGGGATGATAAATAAACCACGCGTCAACAGGATATCGGGTCGATGTATTTCCCCGTAGTTGCGCGTGTCCTCGCCTAGCCCTATTCATTTTCTCCCTATGGCCACGTTCCGTCGACACACAAAAGAGTGTTTGCGCCAAACATCCGATGAAGAGAGATTGCTCCACACTCGTCGCTTTTCTTAACGTTTCTGTACCCCCGGAATCCTCCTTGGCGCGGCTGAGCGATTTCTGGAACTTTCGACGAACCGAGAGGCGCTGATGCCGCGCGAAATGCGCAAGAGAGGGAGAGACTCTTCATTCGTAGAATGGAAGAACGAGTCTCCCCGATCGCGCGCCGCATTGTCTTTGTCGCGTTGTTGGTCGATCGTGTACGAGACCACCGCGCGTCTCACCGGTCGTCCAGTCCACGGAAAAGCTTATTTTTCGGCGGTTCCCTCTGCTCGAGTCACACTGCTCGAGGCGTGAGGGACAGCGGAATCTCAAAGCTAATATAGCGGACGGACGTTAAAGTAAAAACCGGTGCTCGTTCCGCGAGTGTCTCGCGGATCGAATCGACGGTGCGCGACGAAAAGACACCTTTCCTCTGGAATCGTGCGATGGCACCTCTGGATATATAATACAACGAGATCGATCCACATCGATCCGTCGTCGTCGGGCTACGAGC
>CAWVQO010000041.1:0-88977 GCA_963932275.1 Andrena praecox | reverse complement strand
GGGTCGTCCCCACGACCCCGGGCCAAAGTTGGCATGCCGCCGAAATGTCCGACGACTATAGGGTCGTCCCCACGACCCCGGGCCAAAGTTGGCAAGCCGCCGAAATGTCCGACGACTATAGGGTCGTCCCCACGACCGCGAGCCAAGGATATCCAGCCGCCGTCTTGTCCGACGACTATAGGGTCGTCCCCACGACCTCGGGACTAGGTTGGCCAGCCGCCGACATGTCCGACGACTATAGGGTCGTCCCCACGACCCCGGGCCAAAGTTGGCCAGCCGCCGACATGTCCGACGACTATAGGGTCGTTCCTACGACCCCGGGACTAGATTGGCCCGCCACCGTCATGTCCAACGACTATAGGGTCGTCCCCACAACCCCGGGACTAGGTTGACAAGCCGCCAACATGTCCGACGACTATAGGGTCGTCCCCACGACCCCGGGCCAAAGGTGGCATGCCGCCGAAATGTCCGGCGACTGTAGGGTCGTCCCCACGACCCCGGGCCAATGTTGGCCAATCGCCGACAAGTCCGACGACTATAGGGTCGTCCCTACGACCCCGGGACTTGATTGGCCCGCCACCGTCATGTCCAACGACTATAGGGTCGTCCCCACGACCATGGGCCAAAGTTGGCCAGCCGCCGTAATGTCCAACGACTATTGGGTCGTCCCCACGACCCCGGGACTAGATTGGCCCGCCACCGTCAAGTCCGACGACTATAGGGTCGTCCCCACGACCCCGGGCAAATTTGGCAAGCCGCCGACATGTCCGACGACTGTAGGGTCGTCCCCACGACCCCGGGACTAGATTGGCCTGCCACCGTCATGTCCAACGACTATAGGGTCGTCCCCACGACCATGGGCCAAAGTTGGCCAGCCGCCGTAATGTCCAACGACTATTGGGTCGTCCCCACGACCACGGGCCAAAGTTGGCCAGCCGCCGACATGCCCGACGACTATAGGGTCGTCCCCACGACCCCGGGACTAGATTGGTCCGCCACCGTCATGTTCGACGACTATATGGTCGTCCCCACGACCCCGGGCCAAAGTTGGCAAGGCGCCGAAATGTCCGACGACTATAGGGTCGTCCCTACGACCCGGGGACTAGATTGGCCCGCCACCGTGATGTCCAACGACTATAGGGTCGTCCCCACGACCCCGGGCCAAAGTTGGCAAGCCGCCGAAATGTCCGACGACTGTAGGGTCGTCCCCACGACCCCGGGCCAATGTTGGCCAATCGCCGACATGTCCGACGACTATAGGGTCGTCCCTACGACCCCGGGACTAGATTGGCCCGCCACCGTCATGTCCAACGACTATAGGGTCGTCCCTACGACCCCGGGACTAGATTGGCCCGCCACCGTCATGTCCAACGACTATAGGGTCGTCCCCATGACCCCGGGCCAAAGTTGGCATGCCGCCGAAATGTCCGACGACTATAGGGTCGTCCCCACGACCCCGGGCCAAAGTTGGCAAGCCGCCGAAATGTCCGACGACTATAGGGTCGTCCCCACGACCGCGAGCCAAGAATATCCAGCCGCCGTCTTGTCCGACGACTATAGGGTCGTCCCCACGACCCCGGGACTAGATTGGCCCGCCACCGTCATGTCCGACGACTATCGGGTCGTCCCCACGACCCCGGGACAAGGTTGGCCCGCCGCCGACTTGTCCGTCGACTATAGGGTCGTACCCACGACCCCGGGTCTAGGTTGGCCAGCCGCCGACTTGTCCGACGACTATAGGGTCGTACCCACGACCCCGGGACTAGGCTGACAAGCCGCCAACATGTCCGACGACTATAGGGTCGTCCCCACGACACCGGGCCAAAGATGTCCAGCCGCCGTCTTGTCCGACGACTATAGGGTCGTCCCCACGTCCCCGAGTCCAGGTTGGCCAGCCGCCGACATTCCGACGACTATAGAGTCGTCCCCACGACCCCGGGCCAAAGTTGGCCAGCCGCCGACATGTCCGACGACTATAGGGTCGTCCCCACGACCCCGAGACTAGATTGGCCCGCCACCGTCATGTCCGACGACAATAGGGTCGTCCCCACGACCCCGGGTCCAGGTTGGCCAGCCGCCGACATTTCCGACGACTGTAGGGTCGTCCCCACGACCCCGGGCCAATGTTGGCCAATCGCCGACATGTCCAACGACTATAGGGTCGTCCCTACGACCCCGGGACTAGATTAGCCCGCCACCGTCATGTCCAACAACTATAGGGTCGTCCCCAAGACCACGGGCCAAAGTTGGCATGCCGCCGAAATGTCCGACGACTATAGGGTCGTCCCCACGACCCCGGGACTAGATTGGCCCGCCACCGTCATGTCCGACGATTATAGGGTCGTCCCCTCGACCGCGAGACTAGATTGGCCCGCCACCGTCATGTCCGACGACAATAGGGTCGTCCCCACGACCCCGGGTCCAGGTTGGCCAGCCGCCGACATTTCCGACGACTATAGAGTCGTCCCCACGACACCGGGCCAAAGTTGGCCAGCCGCCGACATGTCCGACGACTATAGGGTCGTCCCCACGACCCCGGGACTAGATTGGCCCGCCACCGTCATGTCCAACGACTATAGGGTCGTCCCCACAACCACGGGCCAAAGTTGGCCAGCCGCCGACATGTCCGACGACTATAGGGTCGTCCCCACGACCCCGGGCCAAAGTTGGCAAGCCGCCGAAATGTCCGACGACTGTTGGGTCGTCCCCACGACCCAGGGACTAGATTGGCCCGCCACCGTCATGTCCGACGACTATAGGGTCGTCTTCACGACCACGGGCCAAAGATGGCCAAACACCGACATGTCCGACGACTATAGAGTCGTCCCCACGACCCCGGGACTAGGTTGACAAGCCGCCGAAATGTCCGACGACTATAGGGTCGTCCCCACGACCCCGGGACTAGATTGGCCCGCCACCGCCATGTCCAACGACTATCGGATCGTCCCCACGACCACGGGCCAAAGTTGGCCAGCCGCCGACATGTCCGACGACTATAGGGTCGTCCCCACGACCCCGGGACTAGAATGGCCCGCCACCGTCATGTCCAACCACTATCGGATCGTCCCCACGACCCCGGGCCAATGTTGGCCAGCCGCCGACATGTCCGACGACTATTGGGTCGTCCCCACGACCACGGGCCAAAGTTGGCCAGCCGCCGACATGTCCGACGACTATTGGATCGTCCCCACGACCCCGGGACTAGATTGGCCCGCCACCGTCATGTCCAACGACTATCGGATCGCCCCCACGACCCCGGGCAAAAGTTGGCCAGCCGCCGACTTTTCCGACGACTATAGGGTCGTCCCCACGACCCCGGGACTAGATTGGCCCGCCACCGTCTTGTCCGATGACTATAGGGTCGTCCCCACGACCATGGACCAAATTTGGCCAGCCGCCGACTTGTCCGACGACTATAGGGTCGTCCCCACGACCCCGGGCCAAAGTTGGCAAGCCGCCGAAATGTCCGACGACTGTAGGGTCGTCCCCACGACCCCCGGACTAGATTGGCCCGCCACCGACAAGTCCGACGACTATAGGGTCGTCCCCACGACCCCGGGACTAGATTGGCCCGCCACCGCCATGTCCAACGACTATCGGATCGTCCCCACGACCACGGGCCAAAGTTGGCCAGCCGCCGACATGTCCAACGACTATAGGGTCGTCCCCACGACCACGGGCCAAAGTTGACCAGCCGCCAACATGTCCGACGACTATTGGATCGTCCCCACGACCCCGGGCCAAAGTTGGCAAGCCGCCGAAATGTCCGACGACTGTAGGGTCGTCCCCACGACCCCCGGACTAGATTGGCCCGCCACCGTCTTGTCCGACGACTATAGGGTCGTCTTTACGACCACGGGCCAAAGTTGGCAAGCCGCCGAAATGTCCGACGACTGTAGGGTCGTCCCCATAACCCCGGGACTAGATTGGCCCGCCACCGTCAAGTCCGACGACTATAGGGTCGTCCCCACGACCCCGGGCCAAAGTTGGCCAGCCACCGTCAAGTCCGACGACTATAGGGTCGTCCCCACGACCTCGGGACTAGGTTGGCCAGCCGCCGACATGTCCGACGACTATAATGTCGTCCCCACGACCCCGGGCCAATGTTGGCCAATCGCCGACATGTCCGACGACTATAGGGTCGTCCCTACGACCCCGGGCAAAAGTTGGCCAGCCGCCGACTTTTCCGACGACTATAGGGTCGTCCCCACGACCCCGGGACTAGATTGGCCCGCCACCGTCTTGTCCGACGACTATAGAGTCGTCTTTACGACCACGGGCCAAAGTTGGCCAGCCGTCGACATTTCCGATGATTATAGGTTCGTCCCCACGACCACGGACCAAATTTGGCCAGCCGCCGACTTGTCCGACGACTATAGGGTCGTTCCCACGACCACGGGCCAAAGTTGGCCAGCCGCGGACTTGTCCGAGGACTATAGGGTCGTCCCCACGACCCCGGGTCTAGGTTGGCCAGCCGCCGACATGTCCGACGACTATAGGGTCGTCCCCACGACCCCGGGTCTAGGTTGGCCAGCCGCCGACATGTCCGACGACTATAGAGTCGTCCCCAAGACACCGGGCCAAAGTAGGCCAGCCGCCGACATGTCCGACGACTATAGGGTCGTCCCAGAGATCCCGGGACTAGATTGGCCCGCCACCGTCAAGTCCGACGACCACGGGCCAAAGTTGGCCAGCCGCCGACATGTCCGATGACTATATGGTCGTCCCCACGACCCCGGGACTAGATTGTCCCGCCACCGTCATGTCCGACGACTATAGGGTCGTCTTCACGACCACGGGCCAAAGATGGCAAAACGCCGACATGTCCGACAACTATAGGGTCGTCCCCACGACCACGGGCCAAAGTTGGCAAGCCGCCGAAATGTCCGACGACTGTAGGATCGTCCCCACGAACCCGGGACTAGATTGGCCCGCCACCGTCCAGTCCGACGACCTCGGGACTAGGTTGGCCAGCCGCCGACATGTCCGACGACTATAGGGTCGCCCCCACGACCTCGGGCCAATTTTGGCCAGCCGCCGACATGTCCGACGACTATAGGGTCGTCCCCCCGACCCCGGGCCAAAGTTGGCAAGCCGCCGAAATGTCCGACGACTGTAGGGTCGTCCCCACGACCCCGGGAATAGATTGGCCGGCCACCGTCAAGTCCGACGACTATAGGGTCGTCCCCACGACCTCGGGACTAGATTGGCCCGCCAACGTCAAGTCCGACGACTATAGGGTCGTCCCCACGACCCCGGGCCAAAGTTGGCAAGCCGCCGAAATGTCCGACGACTGTAGGGTCGTCCCCATAACCCCGGGACTAGATTGGCCCGCCACCGTCAAGTCCGACGACGATAGGGTCGTCCCCACGACCCCGGGCCAAAGTTGGCAAGCCGCCGAAATGTCCGACGACTGTAGGGTCGTCCCCACGACCCCCGGACTAGATTGGCCCGCCACCGCCATGTCCAACGACTATCGGATCGTCCCCACGACCACGGGCCAAAGTTGGCCAGCCGCCGACATGTCCAACGACTATAGGGTCGTCCCAACGACCACGGGCCAAAGTTGACCAGCCGCCAACATGTCCGACGACTATTGGATCGTCCCCACGACCCCGGGCGAAAGTTGGCAAGCCGCCGAAATGTCCGACGACTGTAGGGTCGTCCCCACGACCCCCGGACTAGATTGGCCCGCCACCGACAAGTCCGACGACTATAGGGTCGTCCCCACGACCCCGGGACTAGATTGGCCCGCCACCGTCATGTCCAACGACTATCGGATCGTCCCCACGACCACGGGCCAAAGTTGGCCAGCCGCCGACATGTCCGACGACTATTGGGTCGTCCCCACGACACCGGGCTAAAGTTGGCCAGCCGCCGACATGTCCAACGACTATAGGGTCGTCCCCACGAACACGGGCCAAAGTTGGCCAGCCGCCAACATGTCCGACGACTATTGGATCGTCCCCACGACCCCGGGCCAAAGTTGGCAATCCGCCGAAATGTCCGACGACTGTAGGGTCGTCCCCACGACCCCCGGACTAGATTGGCCCGCCACCGACAAGTCCGACGACTATAGGGTCGTCCCCACGACCCCGGGACTAGATTGGCCCGCCACCGTCATGTCCAACGACTATCGGATCGTCCCCACGACCACGGGCCAAACTTGGCCAGCCGCCGACATGTCCGACGACTATTGGGTCGTCCCCACGACACCGGGCCAAAGTTGGCCAGCCGCTGACATGTCCAACGACTATAGGGTCGTCCCCACGACCACGGGCCAAAGTTGACCAGCCGCCGAAATGTCCGACAACTGTAGGGTCGTCCCCACGACCCCGGGACTAGATTGGCCCGCCACCGTCAAGTCCGACGACTATAGGGTCGGCCCCAGGACCTCGGGACTAGATTGGCCCGCCACCGTCATGTCCAACGACTATCGGATCGTCCCCACGACCACGGGCCAAAGTTGGCCAGCCGCCGACATGTCCGACGACTATTGGATCGTCCCCACGACCCCGGGCCAAAGTTGGCAAGCCACCGAAATGTCCGACGACTGTAGGGTCGTCCCCACGACCCCCGGACTAGATTGGCCCGCCACCGACAAGTCCGACGACTATAGGGTCGTCCCCACGACCCCGGGCCTAGATTGGCCCGCCACCGCCTTGTCCGACGACAATAGGGTCGTTCCCACGACCCCGGGTCTAGGTTGGCCAGCCGCCGACATGTCCGACGACAATCGGATCGTCCCCACGACCACGCGCCAAAGTTGGCCAGCCGCCGACATGTCCGACGACTATTGGATCGTCCCCACGACCACGGGCGAAAGTTGGCCTGCCGCCGACATGTCCGACGACTATAGGGTCGTCCCCACGACCCCGGGACAAGATTGGCCCGCCACCGTCATGTCCGACGACTATAGGGTCGTCCCCACGACCCCGGGCCAAATTTGGCCAGCCGCCGAAATGTCCGACAACTGTAGGGTCGTCCCCACGACCCCGGGACTAGATTGGCCCGCCACCGTCAAGTCCGACGACTATAGGGTCGGCCCCAGGACCTCGGGACTAGATTGGCCCGCCACCGTCAAGTCCGACGACTATAGGGTCGTCCCCACGACCCCGGGCCAAGGTTGGCAAGCCGCCGAAATGTCCGACGACTGTAGGGTCGTACCCACGACCCCGGGACTAGGCTGACAAGCCGCCAACATGTCCGACGACTATAGGGTCGCCCCCACGACCCCGGGCCAAAGTTGGCCAGCCGCCGGCTTGTCCGACGAATATAGGGTCGTCCCCACGACCACGGGTCTAGGTTGGCCAGCCGCCGACATGTCCGACGACTATAGGGTCGTCCCCACGACCCCGGGTCTAGGTTGGCTAGCCGCCGACATGTCCGACGACTATAGGGTCGTCCCCACGACCCCGGGTCTAGATTGGCCCGCCATCGTCTTGTCCGACGACTATAGGGTCGTCTTTACGACCACGGGCCAAAGTTGGCCAGCCGCCGACATTTCCGACGACTATAGGGTCGTCCCCACGACCACGGGCCAAAATTGGCCAGCCGCCGACTTGTCCGACGACTATAGGGTCGTTCCCACGACCACGGGCCAAAGTTGGCCAGCCGCCGACTTGTCCGACGACTATAGGGTCGTCCACACGACCCCCGGGCCAAAGTTGGACAGCCACCGACTTGTCCGACGACTATAGGGTCGTCCCCACGACCACGGGCCAAAGTTGGCCAGCCGCCGGCTTGTCCGACGAATATAGGGTCGTCCCCACGACCACGGGTCTAGGTTGGCCAGCCGCAGACATGTCCGACGACTATAGGGTCGTCCCCACGACCCCGGGACTAGATTGGCCCGACACCGTCATGTCCGACGACTATAGGGTCGTACCCACGAGTACGGGCCAAAGTTGGCCAGCCGGCGACATGTCCGACGACTATAGGGTCGTCCGTACGACCCCGGGACTAGGTTGGCCCGCCGCAGACTTCTCCGACGACTATAGGGTCGTCCCCACGACCCCCGGACTAGGTTGGGTCGCCGCCGACTTGTCCGACGAGTATAGGGTCCTCCCCACGACCACGGGCCAAAGTTGGCCAGCCGCCGACATGTCCGACGACTATAGGGTCGTCCCCACGACCCGGGACTAGACTGGCCCACCACCGTCATGTCCGACGACTATAGGCTGGTCCCCACGACCCCGGGACTAGGTTGCCCCGCCGCCGACTTGTCCGACGACTATAGGGTCGTCCCCACGACCCCGGGAGTAGGTTGGCTCGCCACCGTCATGTCCGACGACTATAGGGTCGTCCCCACGGCCACGGGCCAAAGTTGGCCAGCCGCTGACATGTCCAACGACTATAGGGTCGTCCCCACGACCACGGGCCAAAGTTGGCCAGCCGCCGACTTGTTCGACGACTATAGGGTCGTCCCCATGACTCCGTGCCAAAGTTGGCAAGCTGCCGACTTGTCCGACGACTATAGGGTCGTCCTCACGACCCCGGGAATAGATTGGCCCGCCACCGTCATTTCCGACGACAATACGGTCGTCCCCACGACCACGGGTCAAAGTTGGCCAGCCGCTGACATATCCGACGACTATAGGGTCGTCCACACAACCACGGGCCAAAGTTGGCCAGCCGCCGACTTGTCCGAAGACTATAGGCTCGTCCCCACGTCCCCGGGTCATATTTGGCCAGCCGCCGACATGTCCGACGACTATAGAGTCGTCCCCACGACCCCGGGTCAATGTTGGCTCGCCGCCGACATGTCCGACGACTATAGGGTCGTCCCCACGACCCCGGGCCAAAGTTGGCCAGCCGCCGACATGTCCGACGACTATAGGGTCGTCCCCACGACCCGGGACTAGAGTGGCCCGCCACCGTCATGTCCGACGACTATATGGTCGTCCCCACGACCACGGGCCAATGTTGGCCAGCCGCTGACTTGTCCGACGACTATAGGGTCGTCCCCACGACCGCGGGACTAGATTGGCTCGCCGCCGACTTGTCCGACGACTGTAGGGTCGTCCCCATGACCCCGGGACTAGATTGGCCCGCCACCGTCATTTCCGACGACTATAGGGTCGTCCCCACGACCACAGGCCAAAGTTGGCCAGCCGCCGACATATCCGACGACTGTAGGGTCGTCCCCACGACCACAGGCCAAAGTTGGCCAGCCGCCGACATATCCGACGACTATAGGGTCGTCCCCACGTCCCCGGGTCATATTTGGCCAGCCGCCGACATGTCCGACGACTATAGAGTCGTCCCCACGACCCCGGGTCAATGTTGGCTCGCCGCCGACATGTCCGACGACTATAGGGTCGTCCCCACGACCCCGGGCCAAAGTTGGCCAGCCGCCGACATGTCCGACGACTATAGGGTCGTCCCCACGACCCGGGACTAGAGTGGCCCGCCACCGTCATGTCCGACGACTATATGGTCGTCCCCACGACCACGGCCCATAGTTGGCCAGCCGCCGACTTGTCCGACGACTATAGGGTCGCCCCACGACCACGGGCCAAAGTTGGCCAGCCGGCGACATGTCCGACGACTATAGGGTCGTCCCTACGACCCCGGGACTAGGTTGGCCCGCCGCAGACTTCTCCGACGACTATAGGGTCGTCCCCACGACCCCGGGACTAGGTAGGCCCGCCGCCGACTTGTCCGACCACTATAGGGTCGTCCCCACTACCCCGGGACTAGATTGGCCCGCTACCGTTATGTCCGACGACTATAGGGTCGTCCCCACGACCACGGGCCAAAGTTGGCCAGCCGGCGACATGTCCGACGACTATAGGGTCGTCCCCACGACCCCGGGAGTAGATTGGCCCGCCACCGTCATTTCCGACGACTATAGGGTCGTCCCCACGACCGCGGGCCAAAGATGTCCAGCCGCCGTGTTGTCCGACGACTATAGGTTCGTCCCCACGACCCCGGGACTAGGCAGACCTGCCGCCAACATGTCCGACGACTGTAGGGTCGTCCCCACGACCTCGGTCCTAGATTGGTCCGCCACCGTCATGTCCGACGACTATAGGGTCGTCCCCACGACCGCGGGCCAAAGTTGTCCAGCCACCGTCATGTCCGACGACTATCGGATCGTCCCCACGACCCCGGGCCAATATTAGCCCACCACCGTCATGTCGGACGTCTATAGGGTCGTCCCCACGACCACGGGCCTACGTTGACCTTCCGCCAACATGTCCGACGACTATAGGGTCGTCCCCACGACCACGGGCCAAAGTTGTCCAGCCGCCGACATGTCCGACGACTATAGGGTCGTCCCCACAACCCCGGGACTAGATGGGCCGCCACCGTCATGTCCAACGACTATCGGAACGTGCCACCGACCCCGGGCCAATATTGGCCAATCGCCGACATGTCCGACGACTATAGGGTCGTACCTACGACCCCGGGACTAGATTGCCCCGCCACCGTCATGTCCGACGACAATAGGGTCGTCCCCACGACCCTGGATCTAGATTGGCCAGCCGCCGACATGTCCGACAACTAAACAGTCGTCCCCACGACCACGGGCCAAAGTTGGCCAGCCGCCGTCATGTCCGATTACTATCGGATCGACCCAACGACCACGGACCAAAGTTGGCCAATCGCCGACATGTCCGACGACTATAGGGTCGTCCCTATGACCCCGGGACTATATTGGCCCGCCACCGTCATGTCCGACGACAATAGGGTCGTCCCCACGACCCCGGGTCTAGGTTGGCCAGCCGCCGACATGTCCGACGACTAAACAGTCGTCCCCACGACCACGGGCCAAAGTTGGCCAGCCGCCGTCATGTCCGACGACTATCGGATCGACCCCACGACCACGGACCAAAGTTGGCCAGCCGCCGACATGTGCGACGACTATAGGGTCGTCCCTATGACCCCGGGTCTAGGTTGGCCAGCCGCCGACATGTCCGACGACTAAACAGTCGTCCCCAAGACCACGGGCCAAAGTTGGCCAGCCGCCGTCATGTCCGACGACTATCGGATCGACCCCACGACCATGGACCAAAGTTGGCCAGCCGCCGACATGTGCGACGACTATAGGGTCGTCCCCACGACCCCGGGACTAGATTGGCCCGCCACCGTCATGTCCGACGACAATAGGGTCGTCCCCACGACCCCGGGTCTAGGTTGGCCAGCCGCCGACATGTCCGACGACTAAACAGTCGTCCCCACGACCACGGGCCAAAGTTGGCCAGCCGCCGTCATGTCCGACGACTATCGGATCGACCCCACGACCACGGACCAAAGTTGGCCAGCCGCCGACATGTGCGACGACTATAGGGTCGTCCCTATGACCCCGGGTCTAGGTTGGCCAGCCGCCGACATGTCCGACGACTAAACAGTCGTCCCCACGACCACGGGCCAAAGTTGGCCAGCCGCCGTCATGTCCGACGACTATCGGATCGACCCCACGACCACGGACCAAAGTTGGCCAGCCGCCGACATGTGCGACGACTATAGGGTCGTCTCCACGACCCCGGGACTAGATTGGCCCGCCACCGTCATGTCCGACGACAATAGGGTCGTCCCCACGACCCCGGGTCTAGGTTGGCCAGCCGCCGACATGTCCGAAGACTAAACAGTCGTCCCCACGACCACGGGCCAAAGTTGGCCAGCCGCCGTCATGTCCGACGACTATCGGATCGACCCCACGACCACGGACCAAAGTTGGCCAGCCGCCGACATGTGCGACGACTATAGGGTCGTCCCCACGACCCCGGGACTAGATTGGCCCGCCACCGTCATGTCCGACGACAATAGGGTCGTCCCCACGACCCCGGGTCCAGGTTGGCCAGCCGCCGACATGTCCGACGAATATAGAGTCGCCCCACGACACCGGGCCAAAGTTGGCCAGCCGGCGACATGTACGACGACTATAGGGTCGTCCCCACGACCCCGGGACTAGATTGGCCCGCCAGCGTCATGTCCGACGTCTATAGGGTCGTCCCCACGACAACGGTCCTACGTTGGCCAGCCGCCGACATGTCCGACGACAATAGGGTCGTCCCCACGACACCGGTACAAGGTTGGCCCGCCGCCGACTTGCCCGTCGACTATAGGGTCGTCCCCACGACCCCGGGGCTAGATTGGCCCGCCACCGTCATGTCCGACGACTATAGGGTCGTCCCCACGACCACGGGCCAAAGTTGGCCCGCCACCGTCATGTCCAACGACTATCGGATCGTCCCCACGACCCCGGGCCAATATTGGCCAATCGCCGACATGTCCGACGACTATAGGGTCGTCCCCACGACCACGGGCCAAAGTTTGCCAGCCGCCGACATGTCCGACGACTATTGGGTCGTCTCCACGACCCCGGGACAAGGGTGGCCTGCAGCCGACATGTCCGACGACTATAGAGTCGTCCCCAAGACACCGGGCCAAAGTTGGACAGCCGCCGACATGTCCGACGACTATAGGGTCGTCCACACGACCCAGAGAATAGATTGGCCCGCCGCCGTCATGTCCGACGACTATCGGATCGACCCCACGACCACGGACCAAAGTTGGCCAATCGCCGACATGTCCGACGACTATAGGGTCGTCCCTATGACCCCGGGACTAGATTGGCCCGCCACCGTCATGTCCGACGACAATAGGGTCGTCCCCACGACCCTGGGTCTAGATTGGCCGGCCGCCGACATGACCGACGACTAAACAGTCGTCCCCACGACCACGGGCCAAAGTTGGCCAGCCGCCGACATGTCCGACGGCTATAGGGTCGTCACCACGACCCCGGGACTAGATTGGCCGCCACCGTCATGTCCGACGACTATCGGATCGACCCCACGACCACGGGCCAATGTTGGCCAATCGCCGACATGTCCGACGACTATAGGGTCGTCCCTATGACCCCGGGACTAGATTGGCCCGCCACCGTCATGTCCGACGACAATAGGGTCGTCCCCACGACCCCGAGTCCAGGTTGGCCAGCCGCCGATATGTCCGACGAATATGGAGTCGTCCCCACGACCCCGGGCCAAATTTGGCCAGCCGGCGACATGTCCGACGACTATAGGGTCGTCCCCACGACCCCGGGACTAGATTGGCCCTAGACCGTCATGTCCGACGACTATCGGATCGTCCCCACGACCACGGGCGAAAGCTGGCCAGCCGCCGACATGTCCGACGACTATAGAGTCGTCCCCACGACACCGGGCCAATGTTGGCCAATCGCCGACATGTCCGACGACCATAGGGTCGTACCTACGACCCCGGGACTAGATTGGCCCGCCACCGTCATGTCCGACGACAATAGGGTCGTCCCCACGACCCTGGGTCTAGGTTGGCCAGCCGCCGACATGTCCGGCGACTAAACAGTCGTCCCCACGACCACGGGCAAAAGTTGGCCAGCCGCCGACATGTCCGACGACTATAGGGTCGTCCCCACGACCCCGGGACTAGATTGGCCCGCCACCGTCATGTCCGACGATTATCGGTTCGTCCCCACGACCACGGGCCAAAGTTGGCCAGCCGGCGACATGTCCGACGACTATTGGGTCGTCCCCACGACCCCGGTACTAGATTGGCCCGCCACCGTCATGTCCGACGACAATAGGGTCGTCCCCACGACCCCGGGTCTAGGTTGACCAGCCGCCGAAATGTCCGACGACTAAACAGTCGTCCCCACGACCACGGGCCAAAGTTGGCCAGCCACCGTCATGTCCGACGACTATCGGATCGTCCCCACGACCCCGGGCCAATATTGGCCCACCACCGTCATGTCGGACGTCTATAGGGTCGTCCCCACGACCACGGGCCTACGTTGACCTTCCGCCAACATGTCCGACGACTATAGGGTCGTCCCCACGACACCGGGCCAAAGTTGGCCAATCGCCGACATGTCCGACGACTATAGGGTCGTCCCCACGACCCCGGTACAAGGTTGGCCCGCCGCCGACTTGCCCGGCGACTATAGGGTCGTCCCCACGACCCCGGGACTAGATTGGCCCGCCACCGTCATGTCCGACGATTATCGGTTCGTCCGCACGACCACGGGCCAAAGTTGGCCTGCCGGCGACATGTCCGACGACTATTGTGTCGTCCCCACGACCACGGGCAAAAGTTGGCCAGCCGCCGACATGTCCGACGACTATAGGGTCGACCCACGACCCCGGTACTAGATTGGCCCGCCACCGTCATGTCCGACGACAATAGGGTCGTCCCCACGACCCCGGGTCTAGGTTGGCCAGCCGCCGACATGTCCGACGACTATAGGGTCGTCCCCACAACCCCGGGACTAGATGGGCCGCCACCGTCATGTCCAACGACTATCGGAACGTGCCAACGACCCCGGGCCAATATTGGCCAATCGCCGACATGTCCGACGACTATAGGGTCGTACCTACGACCCCGGGACTAGATTGCCCCGCCACCGTCATGTCCGACGACAATAGGGTCGTCCCCACGACCCTGGATCTAGATTGGCCAGCCGCCGACATGTCCGACGACTAAACAGTCGTCCCCACGACCACGGGCCAAAGTTGGCCAGCCGCCGTCATGTCCGACGACTATCGGATCGACCCCACGACCACGGACCAAAGTTGGCCAGCCGCCGACATGTGCGACGACTATAGGGTCGTCCCCACGACCCCGGGACTAGATTGGCCCGCCACCGTCATGTCCGACGACAATAGGGTCGTCCCCACGACCCCGGGTCCAGGTTGGCCAGCCGCCGACATGTCCGACGAATATAGAGTCGCCCCACGACACCGGGCCAAAGTTGGCCAGCCGGCGACATGTACGACGACTATAGGGTCGTCCCCACGACCCCGGGACTAGATTGGCCCGCCAGCGTCATGTCCGACGTCTATAGGGTCGTCCCCACGACAACGGGCCTACGTTGGCCAGCCGCCGACATGTCCGACGACTATAGGGTCGTCCCCACGACCCCGGGACTAGGTTGACCAGCCGCCAACATGTCCGACGACTATAGGGTCGTCCCCACGACCCCGGGACTAGGTTGGCTCGCCACCGCCATGTCTGACGACTATAGGGTCGTCCCCACGACCACGGGCCAAATTTTGCCAGCCGCCGACTTGTCCGAAGACTATAGGGTCGCCCCACGTCCCCGGGTCATATTTGGCCAGCCGCCGACATGTCCGACGACTATAGAGTCGTCCCCACGACCCCGGGTCAATGTTGGCTCGCCGCCGACATGTCCGACGACTATAGGGTGGTCCCCACGACCCCCGGGCCAAAGTTGGACAGCCACCGACATTTCCGACGACTGTAGGGTCGTCCCCACGGACCCCGGGACTAGATTGGCCCGCCACCGTCAAGTCCGACGACTATAGGGTCGTCCCTATGACCCCGGGACTAGATTGGCTCGCCACCGTCATGTCCGACGACAATAGGGTCGTCCCCACGACCCCCGGACTAGGTTGGTACGCCGCCGACCTGTCCGACGAGTATAGGGTCCTCCCCACGACCATGGGCCAAAGTTGGCCAGCCGCCGACATGTCCGACGACTATAGGGTCGTCCCCACGACCCGGGACTAGACTGGCCCGCCACCGACATGTCCGACGACTATAGGGTCGTCCCCACGACCCGGGACTAGACTGGCCCGCCACCGTCATGTCCGACGACTATAGGGTCGTCCCCACGACCCCCGGACTAGGTTGGCCAGTCGCCGACTTGTCCGACGACTATAGGGTCGTCCCCACGACCCCCGACTAGGTGGGCTCGCCGCCGACTTGTCCGACGACTATAGGGTCGTCCCCACGACCCCGGGACTAGATTGGCCCGCCACCGTCAAGTCCGACGACTATAGGGTCGTCCCCACGACCCCGGGCCAAAGTTGGACACCCGCCGACTTGTCCGACGACTATAGGGTCGTCCCCACGACCACGGGCCAAAGTGGGCCAGCCGCCGGCTTGTCCGACGATTATAGGGTCGTCCCCACGACCCCGGGATTAGGTTGGCCCGCCGCCGACTTGTCCGACGACTATAGGGTCGTCCCCACGACCACGGGCCAAAGTTGGCCAGCCGCCGACATATCCGACGACTATAGGGTCGTCCCCACGACCCCGGGCCAAAGTTGGCCAGCCGCCGACATGTCCGACGACTATAGGGTCGTCCCCACGACCCGGGACTAGAGTGGCCCGCCACCGTCATGTCCGACGACTATATGGTCGTCCCCACGACCACGGGCCAATGTAGGCCAGCCGCTGACTTGTCCGACGACTATAGGGTCGTCCCCACGACCGCGGGACTAGATTGGCCCGCCACCGTCATGTCCGACGATTATGGGTTCGTCCCCACGACCACGGGCCAAAGTTGGCCAGCCGGCGACATGTCCGACGACTATTGGGTCGTCCCCACGATCACGGGCAAAAGTTGGCCAGCCGCCGACATGTCCGACGACTATAGGGTCGTCCCCACGACCCCGGTACTAGATTGGCCCGCCACCGTCATGTCCGACGACAATAGGGTCGTCCCCACGACCCTGGGTCTAGGTTGGCCAGCCGTCGACATGTCCGGCGACTAAACAGTCGTCCCCACGACCACGGGCAAAAGTTGGCCAGCCGCCGACATGTCCGACGACTATAGGGTCGTCCCCACGACCCCGGGACTAGATTGGCCCGCCACCGTCATGTCCGACGATTATGGGTTCGTCCCCACGACCACGGGCCAAAGTTGGCCAGCCGGCGACATGTCCGACGACTATTGGGTCGTCCCCACGACCACGGGCAAAAGTTGGCCAGCCGCCGACATGTCCGACGACTATAGGGTCGTCCCCACGACCCCGGTACTAGATTGGCCCGCCACCGTCATGTCCGACGACAATAGGGTCGTCCCCACGACCCCGGGTCTAGGTTGACCAGCCGCCGAAATGTCCGACGACTAAACAGTCGTCCCCACGACCACGGGCCAAAGTTGGCCAGCCACCGTCATGTCCGACGACTATCGGATCGTCCCCACGACCCCGGGCCAATATTGGCCCACCACCGTCATGTCGGACGTCTATAGGGTCGTCCCCACGACCACGGGCCTACGTTGACCTTCCGCCAACATGTCCGACGACTATAGGGTCGTCCCCACGACACCGGGCCAAAGTTGGCCAATCGCCGACATGTCCGACGACTATAGGGTCGTCCCCACGACCCCGGTACAAGGTTGGCCCGCCGCCGACTTGCCCGGCGACTATAGGGTCGTCCCCACGACCCCGGGACTAGATTGGCCCGCCACCGTCATGTCCGACGATTATCGGTTCGTCCGCACGACCACGGGCCAAAGTTGGCCTGCCGGCGACATGTCCGACGACTATTGTGTCGTCCCCACGACCACGGGCAAAAGTTGGCCAGCCGCCGACATGTCCGACGACTATAGGGTCGACCCACGACCCCGGTACTAGATTGGCCCGCCACCGTCATGTCCGACGACAATAGGGTCGTCCCCACGACCCCGGGTCTAGGTTGGCCAGCCGCCGACATGTCCGACGACTAAACAGTCGTCCCCACGACCACGGGCCAAAGTTGGCCAGCCACCGTCATGTCCGACGATTATCGGATCGTCCCCACGACCCCGGGCCAATATTAGCCCACCACCGTCATGTCGGACGTCTATAGGGTCGTCCCCACGACCACGGGCCTACGTTGACCTTCCGCCAACATGTCCGACGACTATAGGGTCGTCCCCACGACCACGGGCCAAAGTTGTCCAGCCGCCGACATGTCCGACGACTATAGGGTCGTCCCCACAACCCCGGGACTAGATGGGCCGCCACCGTCATGTCCAACGACTATCGGAACGTGCCAACGACCCCGGGCCAATATTGGCCAATCGCCGACATGTCCGACGACTATAGGGTCGTACCTACGACCCCGGGACTAGATTGCCCCGCCACCGTCATGTCCGACGACAATAGGGTCGTCCCCACGACCCTGGATCTAGATTGGCCAGCCGCCGACATGTCCGACAACTAAACAGTCGTCCCCACGACCACGGGCCAAAGTTGGCCAGCCGCCGTCATGTCCGACGACTATCGGATCGACCCAACGACCACGGACCAAAGTTGGCCAATCGCCGACATGTCCGACGATTATCGGTTCGTCCCCACGACCACGGGCCAAAGTTGGCCAGCCGGCGACATGTCCGACGACTATTGGGTCGTCCCCACGACCACGGGCAAAAGTTGGCCAGCCGCCGACATGTCCGACGACTATAGGGTCGTCCCCACGACCCCGGTACTAGATTGGCCCGCCACCGTCATGTCCGACGACAATAGGGTCGTCCCCACGACCCCGGGTCTAGGTTGACCAGCCGCCGAAATGTCCGACGACTAAGCAGTCGTCCCCACGACCACGGGCCAAAGTTGGCCAGCCGCCGTCATGTCCGACGACTATCGGATCGACCCCACGACCACGGACCAAAGTTGGCCAGCCGCCGACATGTGCGACGACTATAGGGTCGTCCCTATGACCCCGGGTCTAGGTTGGCCAGCCGCCGACATGTCCGACGACTAAACAGTCGTCCCCACGACCACGGGCCAAAGTTGGCCAGCCGCCGTCATGTCCGACGACTATCGGATCGACCCCACGACCACGGACCAAAGTTGGCCAGCCGCCGACATGTGCGACGACTATAGGGTCGTCCCCACGACCCCGGGACTAGATTGGCCCGCCACCGTCATGTCCGACGACTATAGGGTCGTCCCCACGACCCCCGGACTAGGTTGGCCGGCCGCCGACTTGTCCGACGACTATAGGGTCGTCCCCACGACCCCCCGACTAGGTGGGCTCGCCGCCGCCTTGTCCGACGACTATAGGGTCGTTCCCACGACCCCGGGCCAAAGTTGGCAAGCTGCCGACCTATCCGACGACTATAGGGTCGTCCCCACGACCCCGGGACTAGGTAGGCCCGCCGCCGACTTGTCCGACGACTATAGGGTTGTCCCCACGACCCCGGGACTAGATTGGCCCGCCACCGTTATGTCCGACGACTATAGGGTCGTCCCCACGACCCCGGGACTAGGTTGGCTCGCCACCGTCATTTCCGACGACTATAGGGTCGTCCCCACGACCACGGGCCAAAGTTGGCCAGCCGCCGACTTGTCCTCCGACTATAGGGTCGTCCCCATGACCCGGGACTAGACTGGCCCGCCACCGTCATGTCCGACGACTATAGGGTCGTCCCCACGACCCCCCGACTAGGTGGGCTCGCCGCCGCCTTGTCCGACGACTATAGGGTCGTTCCCACGACCCCGGGCCAAAGTTGGCAAGCTGCCGACCTATCCGACGACTATAGGGTCGTCCCCACGACCCCGGGACTAGGTAGGCCCGCCGCCGACTTGTCCGACGACTATAGGGTTGTCCCCACGACCCCGGGACTAGATTGGCCCGCCACCGTTATGTCCGACGACTATAGGGTCGTCCCCACGACCCCGGGACTAGGTTGGCTCGCCACCGTCATGTCTGACGACTATAGGGTCGTCCCCACGACCACGGGCCAAAGTTGGCCAGCCGCCGACATGTCCGACGACTATAGGGTCGTCCCCACGACCCGGGACTAGACTGGCCCGCCACCGTCATGTCCGACGACTATAGGGTCATCCCCACGACCCCGGGACTAGGTTGGCCCGCCGCCGACTTGTCCGACGACTATAGGGTCGTCCCCACGACCCCGGGACTAGGTTGGCTCGCCACCGACATGTCTGACGACTATAGGGTCGTCCCCACGACCCCGGGACTAGATTGGCCCGCCACCGTCAAGTCCGACGGCTATAGGGTCGTCCCCACGACCCCGGGCCAAAGTTGGACACCCGCCGACTTGTCCGACGACTATAGGGTCGTCCCCACGACCACGGGCCAAAGTGGGCCAGCCGCCGGCTTGTCCGACGATTATAGGGTCGTCCCCACGACCCCGGGATTAGGTTGGCCCGCCGCCGACTTGTCCGACGACTATAGGGTCGTCCCCACGACCACGGGCCAAAGTTGGCCAGCCGCCGACATATCCGACGACTATAGGGTCGTCCCCACGACCCCGGGCCAAAGTTGGCCAGCCGCCGACATGTCCGACGACTATAGGGTCGTCCCCACGACCCGGGACTAGAGTGGCCCGCCACCGTCATGTCCGACGACTATATGGTCGTCCCCACGACCACGGGCCAATGTAGGCCAGCCGCTGACTTGTCCGACGACTATAGGGTCGTCCCCACGACCGCGGGACTAGATTGGCTCGCCGCCGACTTGTCCGACGACTGTAGGGTCGTCCCCACGACCCCGGGACTAGATTGGCCCGCCACCGTCATTTCCGACGACTATAGGGTCGTCCCCACGACCCCGGGATTAGGTTGGCCCGCCGCCGACTTGTCCGACGACTATAGGGTCGTCCCCACGACCACGGGCCAAAGTTGGCCAGCCGCCGACATATCCGACGACTATAGGGTCGTCCCCACGACCCCGGGCCAAAGTTGGCCAGCCGCCGACATGTCCGACGACTATAGGGTCGTCCCCACGACCCCGGGCCAAAGTTGGCCAGCCGCCGACATGTCCGACGACTATAGGGTCGTCCCCACGACCCGGGACTAGAGTGGCCCGCCACCGTCATGTCCGACGACTATATGGTCGTCCCCACGACCACGGGCCAATGTAGGCCAGCCGCTGACTTGTCCGACGACTATAGGGTCGTCCCCACGACCGCGGGACTAGATTGGCCCGCCACCGTCATGTCCGACGACTATATGGTCGTCCCCACGACCACGGGCCAATGTAGGCCAGCCGCTGACTTGTCCGACGACTATAGGGTCGTCCCCACGACCGCGGGACTAGATTGGCTCGCCGCCGACTTGTCCGACGACTGTAGGGTCGTCCCCACGACCCCGGGACTAGATTGGCCCGCCACCGTCATTTCCGACGACTATAGGGTCGTCCCCACGACCACGGGCCAAAGTTGGCCAGCCGCCGACTTGTCCGACGACTATAGGGTCGTCCCCACGACCACGTGCCAAAGTTGGCCAGCCGCCGACTTGTCTAACGACTATAGGGTCGTCCCCATGACCCGGGACTAGACTGGCCCGCCACCGTCATGTCCGACGACTATATGGTCGTCCCCACGACCACGGGCCAATGTAGGCCAGCCGCTGACTTGTCCGACGACTATAGGGTCGTCCCCATGACCCGGGACTAGACTGGCCCGCCACCGTCATGTCCGACGACTATAGGGTCGTCCCCACGACCCCCGGACTTGGTTGGTACGCCGCCGACTTGTCCGACGAGTATAGGGTCGTCCCCACGACCCCGTCCCAAAGTTGGCAAGCCGCCGAAATGTCCGACGACTGTAGGGTCGTCCCCACGACCCCGGGACTAGATTGGGCCGCCACCCTCAAGTCCGACGACCTCGGGACTAGGTTGGCCAGCCGCCGACATGTCCGACGACTATAGGGTCGTCCCCACGACCCCGGGTCTGGGTTGGCCAGCCGCCGACATGTCCGACGACAATAGAGTCGTCCCCACGACACCGGGCCAAATTTGGCCTGCCGCAGACATGTCCAACGAATATAGGGTCGTCCCCACGACCCCGGGTCTAGGTTGGCCCGCCACCGTCATGTCCGACGACAATCGGATCGTCCCCACGACCACGGGACAAAGTTGGCCAGCCGCCGACATGTCCGACGACTAAAGGGTCGTCCCCACGACACCGGGCCAAAGTTGGCCAATCGCCAACATGTCCGACGACTATAGGGTCGTCCCCACGACCCCGGTACAAGGTTGGCCCGCCGCCGACTTGCCCGGCGACTATAGGGCCGTCCCCACGACCCCGGGACTAGATTGGCCCGCCACCGTCATGTCCGACGACTATCGGATCGTCCCCACGACCCCGGGCCAATATTGGCCCACCTGTGTAATGTCGGACGTCTATAGGGTCGTCCCCACGACCACGGGCCTACGTTGACCTTCCGCCAACATGTCCGACGACTTTAGGGTCGTTCCCACGACCACGGGCCAAAGTTGTCCAGCCGCCGACATGTCCGACGACTATAGGGTCGTCCCCACGACACCGGGCCAAAGTTGGCCAATCGCCAACATGTCCGACGACTATAGGGTCGTCCCCACGACCCCGGTACAAGGTTGGCCCGCCGCCGACTTGCCCGGCGACTATAGGGCCGTCCCCACGACCCCGGGACTAGATTGCCCCGCCACCGTCATGCCCGACGACAATAGGGTCGTCCCCACGACCCTGGGTCCAGATTGGCCAGCCGCCGAAATGTCCGACGACTAAACAGTCGTCCCCACGACCACGGGCCAAAGTTGGCCAGCCGCCGACATGTCCGACGGCTATAGGGTCGTCACCACGACCCCGGAACTAGATTGGCCCGCCACCGTCATGTCCGACGACTATCGGATCGACCCCACGACCACGGGCCAAAGTTGGCCAATCGCCGACATGTCCGACGACTATAGGGTCGTCCCTATGACCCCGGGACTAGATTGGCTCGCCACCGTCATGTCCGACGACAATAGGGTCGTCCCCACGACCCCCGGACTAGGTTGGTACGCCGCCGACTTGTCCGACGAGTATAGGGTCCCCCCCACGACCACGGGCCAAAGTTGGCCAGCCGCCGACATGTCCGACGACTATACGGTCGTCCCCACGACCCGGGACTAGACTGGCCCGCCACCGACATGTCCGACGACTATAGGGTCGTCCCCACGACCCGGGACTAGACTGGCCCGCCACCGTCATGTCCGACGACTATAGGGTCGTCCCCACGACCCCCGGACTAGGTTGGCCAGTCGCCGACTTGTCCGACGACTATAGGGTCGTCCCCACGACCCCCGACTAGGTGGGCTCGCCGCCGACTTGTCCGACGACTATAGGGTCGTCCCCACGACCCCGGGACTAGATTGGCCCGCCACCGTCATTTCCGACGACTATATGGTCGTCCCCACGACCACGGGCCAATGTTGGCCAGCCGCTGACTTGTCCGACGACTATAGGGTCGTCTCCACGACCGCGGGACTAGATGGGCTCGCCGCCGACTTGTCCGACGACTGTAAGGTCGTCCCCACGACCCCGGGACTAGATTGGCCCGCCACCGTCATTTCCGACGACTATAGGGTCGTCCCCACGACCACGGGCCAAAGTTGGCCAGCCGCCGACTTGTCCGACGACTATAGGGTCGTCCCCATGACCCGGGACTAGACTGGCCCGCCACCGTCATGTCCGACGACTATAGGGTCGTCCCCACGACCACGGGCCAATGTTGGCCAGCCGCCGACATGTCCGACGACTATAGGGTCGTCCCCACGACCCGGGACTAGACTGGCCCGCCACCGACATGTCCGACGACTATAGGGTCGTCCCCACGACCCCGGGACTAGGTTGGCTCGCCACCGACATGTCTGACGACTATGGCGTCGTCCCCACGACCCCGGGACTAGATTGGCCCGCCACCGTCAAGTCCGACGACTATAGGGTCGTCCCCACGACCCCCCGACTAGGTGGGCTCGCCGCCGACTTGTCCGACGACTATAGGGTTGTTCCCACGACCCCGGGCCAAAGTTGGCCAGCTGCCGACCTATCCGACGACTATAGGGTCGTCCCCACGACCCCGGGACTAGGTAGGCCCGCCGCCGACTTGTCCGACGATTATAGGGTCGTCCCCACGACCCCGGGTCTAGATTGGCCCGCCACCGTTATGTCCGACGACTATAGGGTCGTCCCCACGACCCCGGGACTAGGTTGGCTCGCCACCGTCATGTCTGACGACTATAGGGTCGTCCCCACGACCACGGGCCAAAGTTGGCCAGCCGCCGACATGTCCGACGACTATAGGGTCATCCCCACGACCCCGGGACTAGGTTGGCCCGCCGCCGACTTGTCCGACGACTATAGGGTCGTCCCCACGACCCCGGGACTAGGTTGGCTCGCCACCGACATGTCTGACGACTATGGCGTCGTCCCCACGACCCCGGGACTAGATTGGCCCGCCACCGTCAAGTCCGACGACTATAGGGTCGTCCCCACGACCCCGGGCCAAAGTTGGACACCCGCCGACTTGTCCGACGACTATAGGGTCGTCCCCACGACCACGGGCCAAAGTTGGCCAGCCGCCGACATATCCGACGACTATAGGGTCGTCCCCACGACCCCGGGCCAAAGTCGGCCAGCCGCCGACATGTCCGACGACTATAGGGTCGTCCCCACGACCCGGGACTAGAGTGGCCCGCCACCGTCATGTCCGACGACTATATGGTCGTCCCCACGACCACGGGCCAATGTAGTCCAGCCGCTGACTTGTCCGACGACTATAGGGTCGTCCTCACGACCGCGGGACTAGATTGGCTCGCCGCCGACTTGTCCGACGACTGTAGGGTCGTCCCCACGACCCCGGGACTAGATTGGCCCGCTACCGTCATTTCCGACGACTATAGGGTCGTCCCCACGACCACGGGCCAAAGTTGGCCAGCCGCCGACATGTCCGACGACTATAGGGTCATCCCCACGACCCCGGGACTAGGTTGGCCCGCCGCCGACTTGTCCGACGACTATAGGGTCGTCCCCACGACCCCGGGACTAGGTTGGCTCGCCACCGACATGTCTGACGACTATAGGGTCGTCCCCACGACACCGGGACTAGATTGGCCCGCCACCGTCAAGTCCGACGACTATAGGGTCGTCCCCACGACCCCGGGCCAAAGTTGGACACCCGCCGGCTTGTCCGACGACTATAGGGTCGTCCCCACGACCTCGGGCCAAAGTTGGCCAGCCGCCGGCTTGTCCGACGATTATAGGGTCGTCCCCACGACCCCGGGACAAGGTTGGCCCGCCGCCGACTTGTCCGACGACATATCCGACGACTATAGGGTCGTCCCCACGACCCCGGGCCAAAGTTGGCCAGCCGCCGACATGTCCGACGACTATAGGGTCGTCCCCACGACCCGGGACTAGAGTGGCCCGCCACCGTCATGTCCGACGACTATATGGTCGTCCCCACGACCACGGGCCAATGTAGGCCAGCCGCTGACTTGTCCGACGACTATAGGGTCGTCCCCACGACCGCGGGACTAGATTGGCTCGCCGCCGACTTGTCCGACGACTGTAGGGTCGTCCCCACGACCCCGGGACTAGATTGGCCCGCCACCGTCATTTCCGACGACTATATGGTCGTCCCCACGACCACGGGCCAATGTTGGCCAGCCGCTGACTTGTCCGACGACTATAGGGTCGTACCCACGACCCGGGACTAGAGTGGCCCGCCACCGTCATGTCCGACGACTATATGGTCGTCCCCACGACCACGGGCCAATGTAGGCCAGCCGCTGACTTGTCCGACGACTATAGGGTCGTCCCCACGACCGCGGGACTAGATTGGCTCGCCGCCGACTTGTCCGACGACTGTAGGGTCGTCCCCACGACCCCGGGACTAGATTGGCCCGCCACCGTCATTTCCGACGACTATATGGTCGTCCCCACGACCACGGGCCAATGTAGGCCAGCCGCTGACTTGTCCGACGACTATAGGGTCGTCCCCACGACCGCGGGACTAGATTGGCTCGCCGCCGACTTGTCCGACGACTGTAGGGTCGTCCCCACGACCCCGGGACTAGATTGGCCCGCCACCGTCATTTCCGACGACTATAGGGTCGTCCCCACGACCACGGGCCAAAGTTGGCCAGCCGCCGACTTGTCCGACGACTATAGGGTCGTCCCCATGACCCGGGACTAGACTGGCCCGCCACCGTCATGTCCGACGACTATAGGGTCGTCCCCACGACCCGGGACTAGACTGGCCCGCCACCGTCATGTCCGACGACTATAGGGTCGTCCCCACGACCCCCGGACTAGGTTGGCCAGTCGCCGACTTGTCCGACGACTATAGGGTCGTCCCCACGACCCCCCGACTAGGTGGGCTCGCCGCCGACTTGTCCGACGACTTTAGGGTCGTTCCCACGACCCCGGGCCAAAGTTGGCAAGCTGCCGACTTATCCGACGACTATAGGGTCGTCCCCACGACCCCGGGACTAGGTAGGCCCGCCGCCGACTTGTCCGACGACTATAGGGTCGTCCCCACGACCCCGGGACTAGATTGGCCCGCCACCGTTATGTCCGACGACTATAGGGTCGTCCCCACGACCACGGGCCAAAGTTGGCCAGCCGCCGACATATCCGACGACTATAGGGTCGTCCCCACGACCCCGGGCCAAAGTTGGCCAGCCGCCGACATGTCCGACGACTATAGGGTCGTCCCCACGACCCGGGACTAGAGTGGCCCGCCACCGTCATGTCCGACGACTATATGGTCGTCCCCACGACCACGGGCCAATGTAGGCCAGCCGCTGACTTGTCCGACGACTATAGGGTCGTCCCCACGACCCCCGGACTAGGTTGGCCGGCCGCCGACTTGTCCGACGACTATAGGGTCTTCCCCACGACCCCCCGACTAGGTGGGCTCGCCGCCGACTTGTCCGACGACTATAGGGTCGTTCCCACGACCCCGGGCCAAAGTTGGCAAGCTGCCGACTTATCCGACGACTATAGGGTCGTCCCCACGACCCCGGGACTAGGTAGGCCCGCCGCCGACTTGTCCGACGACTATAGGGTCGTCCCCACGACCCCGGGACTAGATTGGCCCGCCACCGTTATGTCCGACGACTATAGGCTCGTCCCCACGACCACGGGCCAAAGTTAGCCAGCCGCCGACATGTCCGACGACTATAGGGTCGTCCCCACGACCCCGGGACTAGATTGGCCCGCCAGCGACAAGTCCGACGACTATAGGGTCGTCCCCACGACCTCGGGACTAGGTTGGCCAGCCGCAGACATGTCCGACGACTATAGGGTCGTCCCCACGACCCCGGGCCAATGTTGGCCAATCGCCGACATGTCCGACGACTATAGGGTCGTCCCCACGACCCCGGGACTAGGTTGGCTCGCCACCGTCATGTCTGACGACTATAGGGTCGTCCCCACGACCACGGGCCAAAGTTGGCCAGCCGCCGACATGTCCGACGACTATAGGGTCGTCCCCACGACCCGGGACTAGACTGGCCCGCCACCGTCATGTCCGACGACTATAGGGTCGTCCCCACGACCCCGGGACTAGGTTGCCCCGCCGCCGACTTGTCCGACGACTATAGGGTCGTCCCCACGACCCCGGGACTAGGTTGGCTCGCCACCGTCATGTCTGACGACTATAGGGTCGTCCCCACGACCACGGGCTAAAGTTGGCCAGCCGCCGACTTGTCCGACGACTATAGGGTCGTCCCCATGACCCGGGACTAGACTGGCCCGCCACCGTCATGTCCGACGACTATAGGGTCGTCCCCACGACCCCGGGCCAAAGTTGGCCAGCCGCTGATATATCCGACGACTATAGGGTCGTCCCCACGACCCGGGACTAGACTGGCCCGCCACCGACATGTCCGACGACTATAGAGTCGTCCCCACGACCCCGGGTCAATGTTGGCTCGCCGCCGACATGTCCGACGACTATAGGGTCGTCCCCACGACCCCTGGGCCAAAGTTGGACAGCCACCGACCTTTCCGACGACTATAGGGTCGTCCCCACGACCACGGGCCAAAGTTTGCCAGCCGCCGACATGTCCGACGACTATAGGGTCGTCCCCACGACCCGGGACTAGACTGGCCCGCCACCGTCATGTCCGACGACTATAGGGTCGTCCCCACGACCCCCGGACTAGGTTGGCCGGCCGCCGACTTGTCCGACGACTATAGGGTCGTCCCCACGACCGCCCCACTAGGTGGGCTCGCCGCCGACTTGTCCGACGACTATAGGGTCGTTCCCACGACCCCGGGCCAAAGTTGGCAAGCTGCCGACTTATCCGACGACTATAGGGTCGTCCCCACGACCCCGGGACTAGGTAGGCCCGCCGCCGACTTGTCCGACCACTATAGGGTCGTCCCCACGACCCCGGGACTAGATTGGCCCGCCACCGTTATGTCCGACGACTATAGGGTCGTCCCCACGACCACGGGCCAGAGTTGGCCCGCCGGCGACTTGTCCGACGACTATAGGATCGTCCCCACGACCCCGGGACTAGATTGGCCCGCCACCGTTATGTCCGACGACTATAGGGTCGTCCCCACGACCACGGGCCAAAGTTGGCCAGCCGGCGACATGTCCGACGACTATAGGGTCATCCCCACGACCCCGGGACTAGGTTGGCCCGCCGGCGACTTGTCCGACGACTATAGGGTCGTCCCCACGACCCCGGGACTAGATTGGCCCGCCACCGTCATTTCCGACGACTATAGGGTCGTCCCCACGACCACGGGCCAAACTTGGCCAGCCGCCGACATGTCCGACGACTATAGGGTCGTCCCCACGACCCGGGACTAGACTGGCCCGCCACCGACATGTCCGACGACTATAGAGTCGTCACCACGACCCCGGGTCAATTTTGGCTCGCCGCCGACATGTCCGACGACTATAGGGTCGTCCCCACGACCCCTGGGCCAAAGTTGGACAGCCACCGACATTTCCGACGACTATAGGGTCGTCCCCACGACCACGGGCCAAAGTTGGCCAGCCGCCGACATGTCCGACGACTATAGGGTCGTCCCCACGACCCGGGACAAGACTGGCCCGCCACCGTCATGTCCGACGACTATAGTGTCGTCCCCACGACCCCCGGACTAGGTTGGCCGGCCGCCGACTTGTCCGACGACTATAGGGTCGTCCCCACGACCCCCCGAATAGTTGGGCTCGCCGCCGACATGTCCGACGACTATAGGGTCGTCCCCACGACCACGGGCCAAAGTTGGCCAGCCGCCGACATATCCGACGACTATAGGGTCGTCCCCACGACCACGGGCCAATGTTGGCCAGCCGCTGACTTGTCCGACGACTTAGGGTCGTCCCCACGACCGCGGGGCTAGATTGGCTCGCCGCCGACTTGTCCGACGACTGTAGGGTCGTCCCCACGACTCCGTGCCAAAGTTGGCAAGCTGCCGACTTGTCCGACGACTTTAGGGTCGTCCCCACGACCCCGGGAATAGATTGGCCCGCCACCGTCATTTCCGACGACAATAGGGTCGTCCCCACGACCACGGGCCAAAGTTGGCCAGCCGCCGACATGTCCGACGACTATAGGGTCGTCCCCACGACCCGGGACTAGACTGGCCCGCCACCGACATGTCCGACGACTATAGAGTCGTCACCACGACCCCGGGTCAATTTTGGCTCGCCGCCGACATGTCCGACGACTATAGGGTCGTCCCCACAACCCCGGGACTAGATTGGCCCGCCACCGTCATGTCCAACGACTATAGGGTCGTCCCCACGACCATGGGCCAAAGTTGGCCAGCCGCCGATATGTCCAACGACTATTGGGTCGTCCCCACGACCCCGGGACTAGATTGGCCCGCCACCGTCAAGTCCGACGACTATAGGGTCGTCCCCACGACCCCGGGCAAATTTGGCAAGCCGCCGACATATCCGACGACTATAGGGTCGTCCCCACAACCCCGGGACTAGATTGGCCCGCCACCGTCAAGTCCGACGACTATAGGACCGTCTCCACGACCACGGCCCAAAGTTAGCCAGCCGCCGACATGTCCAACGACTATTGGGTCGTCCCCACGACCACGGGCCAAAGTTAGCCAGCCGCCGACATGTCCGACGACTATAGGGTCGTCCCCACGACCCCGGGACTAGATTGGCCCGCCAGCGACAAGTCCGACGACTATAGGGTCGTCCCCACGACCTCGGGACTAGGTTGGCCAGCCGCAGACATGTCCGACGACTATAGGGTCGTCCCCACGACCCCGGGCCAATGTTGGCCAATTGCCGACATGTCCGACGACTATAGGGTCGTCCCCACGACCCCGGGCCAAGGTTGGCCAGCCACCGTCAAGTCCGACGACTATAGGGTCGTCCCCACGACCCCGGGCCAAAGTTGGACAGCCGCCGACTTGTCCGACGACTATAGGGTCGTCCCCACGACCACGGGCCAAAGTTGGCCAGCCGCCGGCTTGTCCGACGATTATAGGGTCGTCCCCACGACCCCGGGACTAGGTTGGCCCGCCGCCGAATTGTCCGACGACTATAGGGTCGTCCCCACGACCACGGGCCAAAGTTGGCCAGCCGCCGACATATCCGACGATTATAGGGTCGTCCCCACGACCCCGGGCCAAAGTTGGCCAGCCGCCGACATGTCCGACGACTATAGGGTCGTCCCCACGACCCGGGACTAGAGTGGCCCGCCACCGTCATGTCCGACGACTATATGGTCGTCCCCACGACCACGGGACTAGATTGGCCCGCCACCGTCATTTCCGACGACTATAGGGTCGTCCTCACGACCCCCGGACTAGGTTGGTACGCCGCCGACTTGTCCGACGACTATAGGGTCGTCCCCGCGACCCCTGGGCCAAAGTTGGACAGCCACCGACCTTTCCGGCGACTATAGGGTCGTCCCCACGACCACGGGCCAAAGTTGGCCAGCCGCCGACATATCCGACGACTATAGGGTCGTCCCCACGACCACGGGCCAATGTTGGCCAGCCGCTGACTTGTCCGACGACTTAGGGTCGTCCCCACGGCCCGGGACTAGACTGGCCCGCCACCGACATGTCCGACGACTATAGAGTCGTCACCACGACCCCGGGTCAATTTTGGCTCGCCGCCGACATATCCGACGACTATAGGGTCGTCCCTACGACCCCGGGACTAGATTGGCCCGCCACCGTCATGTCCAACGACTATAGGGTCGTCCCCACGACCCCGGGCCAAAGTTGGCAAGCCGCCGAAATGTCCGACGACTATAGGGTCGTCCCCACGACCGCGGGCCAAAGATGTCCAGCCGCCGTCTTGTCCGACGACTATAGGGTCGTACCCACGACCCCGGGACTAGATTGGCCCGCCACCGTCATGTCCAACGACTATAGGGTCGTCCCCACGACCCCGGGACTAGGTTGACAAGCCGCCGAAATGTCCGACGACTATAGGGTCGTCCCCACGACCGCGAGCCAAGGATGTCCAGCCGCCGTCTTGTCCGACGACTATAGGGTCGTCCCCACGACCCCGGGACTAGATTGGCCCGCCACCGTCATGTCCGACGACTATAGGGGCGTCCCCACGACCGCGGGCCAAAGATGTCCAGCCGCCGTCTTGTCCGACGACTATAGCGTCGTACCCACGACCCCGGGACTTGATTGGCCCGCCACCGTCATGTCCAACGACTATAGGGTCGTACCCACGACCCCGGGACTAGGCTGACAAGCCGCCAACATGTCCGACGACTATAGAGTCGTCCCCACGACCACGGGCCAAAGTTGGCCAGCCGCCGACATGTCCGACGACTATTGGATCGTCCCCACGACCACGGGCCAAAGTTGGCCAGCCGCCGACATGTCCGACGACTATCGGATCGTCCCCACGACCACGGGCCAAAGTTGGCCAGCCGCCGACATGTCAGACGACTATTGGATCGTCCCCACGGCCACGGGCCAAAGTTGGCCCGCCGCCGACTTGTCCGACGACTATAGGGTCGTCCCCACGACCACGGGACTAGATTGGCCCGCCACCGCCATGTCCGACGACAATAGGGTCGTCCCCACGACCCCGGGTCTAGGTTGGCCAGCCGCCGACATGTCCGACGACTATCGGATCGTCCCCACGACCACGGGCCAAAGTTGGCAAGCCGCCGAAATGTCCGACGACTGTTGGGTCGTCCCCACGACCCAGGGACTAGATTGGCCCGCCACCGTCAAATCCGACGGCTATAGGGTCGTCCCCACGACCTCGGGACTAGGTTGGCCAACCGCCGACATGTCCGACGACTATACGGTCGTCCCCACGACCCCGGGCCAATGTTGGCCAATCGCCGACATGTCCGACGACTATAGGGTCGTCCCCACGACCCCGGGCCAAAGTTGGCAAGCCGCCGAAATGTCCGACGACTGTTGGGTCGTCCCCACGACCCAGGGACTAGATTGGCCCGCCACCGTCAAATCCGACGGCTATAGGGTCGTCCCCACGACCACGGGCTAAAGGTGGCCAATCCCCGACATGTCCGACGACTGTAGGGTCGTACCTACGACCTCGGGACTCGATTGGCCCGCCACCGTCATGTCCAACGACTATTGGATCGTCCCCACGACCACGGGCCAAAGTTGGCCAGCCGCCGACATGTCCGACGACTATAGGGTCGTCCCCACGACCCGGGACTAGACTGGCCCGCCACCGTCATGTCCGACGACTATAGTGTCGTCCCCACGACCCCCGGACTAGGTTGGCCGGCCGCCGACTTGTCCGACGACTATAGGGACGTCCCCACGACCCCCCGAATAGGTGGGCTCGCCGCCGACATGTCCGACGACAATAGCGTCGTCCCCACGACCCCGGGCCAAAGTTCGCCAGCCGCCGACATGTCCGACGACTATCGGATCGTCCCCACGACCACGGGCCAAAGTTGGCCAGCCGCCGACATATCCGACGACTATAGGGTCGTCCCCACGACCACGGGCCAATGTTGGCCAGCCGCTGACTTGTCCGACGACTTAGGGTCGTCCCCACGACCGCGGGGCTAGATTGGCTCGCCGCCGACTTGTCCGACGACTGTAGGGTCGTCCCCACGACTCCGTGCCAAAGTTGGCAAGCTGCCGACTTGTCCGACGACTATAGGGTCGTCCCCACGACCCCGGGAATAGATTGGCCCGCCACCGTCATTTCCGACGACAATAGGGTCGTCCCCACGACCACGGGTCAAAGTTGGCCAGCCGCCGACATATCTGACGACTATAGGGTCGTCCCCACGACCACGGGCCAAAGTTGGCCAGCCGCCGACATATCCGACGACTATAGGGTCGTCCCCACGACCACGGGCCAATGTTGGCCAGCCGCTGACTTGTCCGACGACTTAGGGTCGTCCCCACGACCGCGGGGCTAGATTGGCTCGCCACCGTCATGTCTGACGACTATAGGGTCGTCCCCACGACCACGGGCCAAAGTTGGCCAGCCGCCGACTTGTCCGACGACTATAGGGTCGTCCCTACGACCACGGGCCAAAGTTGGCCAGCCGGCGACATGTCCGACGACTATAGGGTCGTCCATACGACCCCGGGACTAGGTTGGCCCGCCGCAGACTTCTCCGACGACTATAGGGTCGTCCCCACGACCCACGGACTAGGTTGGCTCGCCGCCGACTTGTCCGACGAGTATAGGGTCGTCCCCACGACCCCGGGACTAGGTTGCCCCGCCGCCGACTTGTCCGACGACTATAGGGTCGTCCCCACGACCCCGGGCCAAAGTTGGCAAGCCGCCGACATGTCCGACGACTATAGGGTCGTTCCTACGACCTCGGGACTAGATTGGCCCGCCACTGTCATGTCCAACGACAATAGGGTCGTCCCGACGACCCCGGGTCTAGGTTGGCCAGCCGCGGACATGTCCGACGACTATAGAGTCGTCCCCACGACACCGGGCCAAAGTTGGCCAGCCGCCGACATATCTGACGACTATAGGGTCGTCCCCACGACCACGGGCCAAAGTTGGCCAGCCGCCGACATATCCGACGACTATAGGGTCGTCCCCACAACCCCGCGACTAGGTTGACAAGCCGCCGAAATGTCCGACGACTATAGGGTCGTCCCCACGACCCCGGGACTAGATTCGCCCGCCACCGTCATGTCCGACGACTATAGGGTCGTCCTCACGACCCCGGGACAAGGTTGGCCCGCCGCCGACTTGTCCGACGACTATAGGGTCGTCCCCACGACCCCGGGACTAGGTTGCCCCGCCGCCGACTTGTCCGACGACTATAGGGTCGTCCCCACGACCCCGGGCCAAAGTTGGCAAGCCGCCGACATGTCCGACGACTATAGGGTCGTTCCTACGACCTCGGGACTAGATTGGCCCGCCACTGTCATGTCCAACGACAATAGGGTCGTCCCGACGACCCCGGGTCTAGGTTGGCCAGCCGCGGACATGTCCGACGACTATAGAGTCGTCCCCACGACACCGGGCCAAAGTTGGCCGGCCGCCGACTTGTCCGACGACTATAGGGACGTCCCCACGACCCCCCGAATAGGTGGGCTCGCCGCCGACATGTCCGACGACAATAGCGTCGTCCCCACGACCCCGGGCCAAAGTTCGCCAGCCGCCGACATGTCCGACGACTATCGGATCGTCCCCACGACCACGGGCCAAAGTTGGCCAGCCGCCGACATATCCGACGACTATAGGGTCGTCCCCACGACCACGGGCCAATGTTGGCCAGCCGCTGACTTGTCCGACGACTTAGGGTCGTCCCCACGACCGCGGGGCTAGATTGGCTCGCCGCCGACTTGTCCGACGACTGTAGGGTCGTCCCCACGACTCCGTGCCAAAGTTGGCAAGCTGCCGACTTGTCCGACGACTATAGGGTCGTCCCCACGACCCCGGGAATAGATTGGCCCGCCACCGTCATTTCCGACGACAATAGGGTCGTCCCCACGACCACGGGTCAAAGTTGGCCAGCCGCCGACATATCTGACGACTATAGGGTCGTCCCCACGACCACGGGCCAAAGTTGGCCAGCCGCCGACATATCCGACGACTATAGGGTCGTCCCCACAACCCCGCGACTAGGTTGACAAGCCGCCGAAATGTCCGACGACTATAGGGTCGTCCCCACGACCCCGGGACTAGATTCGCCCGCCACCGTCATGTCCGACGACTATAGGGTCGTCCTCACGACCCCGGGACAAGGTTGGCCCGCCGCCGACTTGTCCGACGACTATAGGGTCGTACCCACGACCCTGGGACTAGGCTGACAAGCCGCCAACATGTCCGACGACTATAGAGTCGTCCCCACGACCCCGGGCCAATGTTGGCCGATCGCCAACATATCCGACGACTATAGGGTCGTCCGTACGACCCCGGGAATAGATTGGCCCGCCACCGTCATGTCCGACGACAATAGGGTCGTCCCGACGACCCCGGGTCTAGGTTGGCCAGCCGCGGACATGTCCGACGACTATAGAGTCGTCCCCACGACACCGGGCCAAAGTTGGCCAGCCGCTGACATGTCCAACGACTATAGGGTCGTCCCCACGACCACGGGCCAAAGTTGGCCAGCCGCCGACATGTCCGACGACTATTGGATCGTCCCCACGACCACGGGCCAAAGTTGGCCAGCCGCCGACATGTCCGACGACTATAGGGTCGTCCCCACGACCCCGGGACTAGATTGGTCCGCCACCGTCATGTCCGACGACTATAGGGTCGTCCCCACGACACCGGGCCAAAGTTGGCAAGCCGCCGAAATGTCCGACGACTGTAGGGTCGTCCCCACGACCCCGGGACTAGATTGGCCCGCCACCGTGAAGTCCGACGACTATAGGGTCGTCCCCACGACCTCGGGACTAGGTTGGCCAGCCGCCGACATGTCCGACGACTATAGGGTCGTCCCCACGACCCCGGGCCAATGTTGGCCAATCGCCGACATGTCCGACGACTATAGGGTCGTCCCTACGACCCCGGGACTAGATTGGCCCGCCACCGTCATGTCCAACGACTATAGGGTCGTCCCCACGACCCCGGGCCAAAGTTGGCAAGCCGCCGAAATGTCCGACGACTATAGGGTCGTCCCCACGACCGCTGGCCAAAGATGTCCAGCCGCCGTCTTGTCCGACGACTATAGGGTCGTACCCACGACCCCGGGACTAGATTGGCCCGCCACCGTCATGTCCAACGACTATAGGGTCGTCCCCACGACCCCGGGACTAGGTTGACAAGCCGCCGAAATGTCCGACGACTATAGGGTCGTACCCACGACCGCGAGCCAAGGATGTCCAGCCGCCGTCTTGTCCGACGACTATAGGGTCGTCCCCACGACCCCGGGCCAAAGTTGGCAAGCCGCCGAAATGTCCGACGACTGTTGGCTCGTCCCCACGACCCAGGGACTAGATTGGCCCGCCACCGTCAAATCCGACGGCTATAGGGTCGTCCCCACGACCACGGGCTAAAGGTGGCCAATCCCCGACATGTCCGACGACTATAGGGTCGTACCTACGACCCCGGGACTCGATTGCCCCGGCACCGTCATGTCCAACGACTATCGGATCGTCCCCACGACCACGGGCCAAAGTTGGCCAGCCGCCGACATGTCCGACGACTATTGGGTCGTCCACACGACCACGGGCCAAAGTTGGCCAGCCGCCGACATGTCCGACGACTATAGGGTCGTCCCCACGGCCCCGGGCCAATAATGGCCAATCGCCGACATGTCCGACGACTATAGGGTCGCCCCCACGACGTCGGGCCAATTTTGGCCAGCCGCCGACATGTCCGACGACTGTAGGGTCGTCCCCACGACCCCGGGAATAGATTGGCCGGCCACCGTCAAGTCCGACGACTATAGGGTCGTCCCCACGACCCCGGGACTAGATTGGTCCGCCACCGTCATGTCCGACGACTACAGGGTCGTCCCCACGACCCCGGGCCAAAGTTGGCAAGCCGCCGAAATGTCCGACGACTGTAGGGTCGTCCCCACGACCCCGGGACTAGATTGGCCCGCCACCGTCAAGTCCGACGACCTCTGGACTAGGTTGGCCAGCCGCCGACATGTCCGACGACTATAGGGTCGCCCCCACGACCTCGGGCCAATTTTGGCCAGCCGCCGACATGTCCGACGACTATAGGGTCGCCCCCACGACCCCGGGCCAAAGTTGGCAAGCCGCCGAAAAGTCCGACGACTGTAGGGTCGTCCCCACGACCCCGGGAATAGATTGGCCGGCCACCGTCAAGTCCGACGACTATAGGGTCGTCCCCACGTCCTCGGGACTAGATTGGCCCGCCAACGTCAAGTCCGACGACTACAGGGTCGTCCCCACGACCCCGGGCCAAAGTTGGCAAGCCGCCGAAATGTCCGACGACTGTAGGGTCGTCCCCACAACCCCGGGACTAGATTGGCCCGCCACCGTCAAGTCCGACGACTATAGGGTCGTCCCCACGACCCCGGGCCAAAGTTGGCAAGCCGCCGAAATGTCCGACGACTGTAGGGTCGTCCCCACGACCACGGGCCAAAGTTGGCCAGACGCCGACATGTCCGACGACTATTGGGTCGTCCCCACGACCATGGGCCAAAGTTGGCCAGCCGCCGACATGTCCGACGACTATAGGGTCGTCCCCTCGACCCCGGGCCAATAATGGCCAATCGCCGACATGTCCGACGACTATAGGGTCGCCCCCACGACCCCGGGCCAAAGTTGGCAAGCCGCCGAAAAGTCCGACGACTGTAGGGTCGTCCCCACGACCCCGGGAATAGATTGGCCGGCCACCGTCAAGTCCGACGACTATAGGGTCGTCCCCACGTCCTCGGGACTAGATTGGCCCGCCAACGTCAAGTCCAACGACTATCGGATCGTCCCCACGACCACGAGCCAAAGTTGGCCAGCCGCCGACATGTCCGACGACTCTAGGGTCGCCCCCACGACCCCGGGTCTAGGTTGGCCAGCCGCCGACATGTCCGACGACTATAGAGTCGTCCCCACGACACCGGGCCAAAGTTGGCCAGCCGCTGACATGTCCAACGACTATAGGGTCGTCCCCATGACCACGGGCCAAAGTTGGCCAGCCGCCGACATGTCCGACGACTATAGGGTCGTCCCGACGACCCCGGGACTAGGTTGGCCAGCCGCCGACATGTCCGACGACTATAGGGTCGACCCCACGACCCCGGGACTAGATTGTCCCGCCACCGTCATGTCCGACGACAATAGGGTCGTCCCCACGACCCCGGGTCTAGGTTGGCCAGCCGCCGACATGTCCGACGACTATAGGGTCGCCCCCACGACGTCGGGCCAATTTTGGCCAGCCGCCGACATGTCCGACGACTATAGGGTCGTCCCCACGACCCCGGGACTAGATTGGCCCGCCACCGTCATGTCCAACGACTATAGGGTCGTCCCCACAACCACGGGCCAAAGTTGGCCAGCCGCCGACATGTCCGACGACTATAGGGTCGTCCCCACGACCCCGGGCCAAAGATGTCCAGCCGCCGTTTTGTCCGACGCCTATAGGGTCGTCCCCACGACCCCGGGACTAGATTGGCCTGCCACCGTCATGTCCAACGACTATAGGGTCGTCCCCACCACCACGGGCCAAAGTTGGCCAGCCGCCGACATGTCCGACGAATATAGGGTCGTCCCCACGACCCCGGGACTAGATTGGCCCGCCACCGTCATGTCCAACGACTATAGGGTCGTCCCCACGACCCCGGGTCTAGGTTCGCCAGCCGCCGACATGTCCGACGACTATAGAGTCGTCCCCACGACACCGGGCCAAAGTTGGACAGCCGCCGACATGTCCGACTACTATAGGGTCGTCCCCACGACCTCGGGTCTAGATTGGCCCGCTACCGTCATGTCCGAAGACTATAGGGTCGTCCCGACGACCCCGGGCAAATGTTGGCCAATCGCCAACATGTCCGACGACTATAGGGTCGTCCCTACGACCCCGGGACTAGATTGGCCCGCCACCGTCAAGTCCGACGACCTCGGGACTAGGTTGGCCAGCCGCCGACATGTCCGACGACTATAGGGTCGCCCCCACGACGTCGGGCCAATTTTGGCCAGCCGCCGACATGTCCGACGACTATAGGGTCGTCCCGACGACCCCGGGCAAATGTTGACCAATCGCCAACATGTCCGACGACTATAGGGTCGTCCCTACGACCCCGGGACTAGATTGGCCCGCCACCGTCAAGTCCGACGACCCCGGGACTAGGTTGGCCAGCCGCCGACATGTCCGAAGACTATAGGGTCGTCCCGACGACCCCGGGCAAATGTTGGCCAATCGCCAACATGTCCGACGACTATAGGGTCGTCCCTACGACCCCGGGACTAGATTGGCCCGCCACCGTCATGTCCAACGATTATAGGGTCGTCCCCACGACCCCGGGACTAGATTGGCCCGCCACCGTCATGGCCGACGATTATAGGGTCGTCCCCACGACCCCGGGACAAGCTTGGCCCGCCGCCGACTTGTCCGACGACTATAGGGTCGTCCCCACGACCCCGGGACTAGATTGGCCCGCCACCGTCATGTCCGACGACAATAGGGTCGTCCCCACGACCCCGGGTCTAGGTTGGCCAGCCGCCGACATGTCCGACGACTATAGAGTCGTCCCCACGACACCGGGCCAAAGTTGGACAGCCGCCGACATGTCCGAATACTATAGGGTCGTCCCCACGACCTCGGGTCTAGATTGGCCCGCTACCGTCATGTCCGAAGACTATAGGGTCGTCCCCACGACACCGGTCCAAAGTTGGCCAGCCGCCGACATGTCCGACTACTATAGGGTCGTCCCCACGACCTCGGGTCTAGATTGGCCCGCTACCGTCATGTCCGAAGACTATAGGGTCGTCCCCACGACAGCGGTCCAAAGTTGGCCAGCCGCCGACATGTCCGACGACTATAGGGTCGTCCCCACGACCCCGGGACTAGATTGGCCCGCCACCGTCATGTCCAACGATTATAGGGTCGTCCCCACGACCCCGGGTCTAGGTTGGCCAGCCGCCGACATGTCCGACGACTATAGAGTCGTCCCCACGACACCGGGCCAAAGTTGGCCAGCCGCCGACATGTCCGACGACTATAGGGTCGTCCCCACGGCCCCGGGCCAATAATGGCCAATCGCCGACATGTCCGACGACTATAGGGTCGTACCTACGACCCCGGGTCTAGGTTGGCCAGCCGCCGACATGTTCGACGACTATAGAGGCGTCCCCACTACACCGGGCCAAAGTTGGTCAGCCGCTGACATGCCCAACGACTATAGGGTCGTCCCCACGACCACGGGCCAAAGTTGGCCAGCCGCCGACATGTCCGACGACAATAGGGTCGTCCCCACGACCCCGGGTCTAGGTTGGCCAGCCGCCGACATGTCCAACGACTATAGGGTCGTCCCCACGACCCCGGGACTAGGTTGACAAGCCGCCGAAATGTCCGACGACTATAGGGTCGTCCCCACGACCGCGAGCCAAGGATGTCCAGCCGCCGTCTTGTCCGACGACTATAGGGTCGTCCCCACGACCCCGGGACTAGATTGGCCCGCCACCGTCATGTCCGACGACTATAGGGTCGTCCCCACGACCGCGGGCCAAAGATGTCCAGCCGCCGTCTTGTCCGACGACTATAGGGTCGTACCCACGACCCCGGGACTAGATTGGCCCGCCACCGTCATGTCCAACGACTATAGGGTCGTACCCACGACCCCGGGACTAGGCTGACAAGCCGCCAACATGTCCGACGACTATAGAGTCGTCCCCACGACCACGGGCCAAAGTTGGCCAGCCGCCGACATGTCCGACGACTATTGGATCGTCCCCACGACCACGGGCCAAAGTTGGCCAGCCGCCGACATGTCCGACGAATATCGGATCGTCCCCACGACCACGGGCCAAAGTTGGCCAGCCGCCGACATGTCAGACGACTATTGGATCGTCCCCACGGCCACGGGCCAAAGTTGGCCCGCCGCCGCCTTGTCCGACGACTATAGGGTCGTCCCCACGACCACGGGACTAGATTGGCCCGCCACCGCCATGTCCGACGACAATAGGGTCGTCCCCACGACCCCGGGACTAGGTTGGCCAGCCGCCGACATGTCCGACGACTATCGGATCGTCCCCACGACCACGGGCCAAAGTTGGCCAGCCGCCCACATGTCCGACGACTATTGGATCGCCCCCACGACCACGGGCCAAAGTTGGCCAGCCGCCGACATGTCCGACGACTATCGGATCGTCCCCACGACCACGGGCCAAAGTTGGCCAGCCGCCGACATGTCCGACGACTATTGAATCGTCCCCACGACCACGGGCCAAAGTTGGCCAGGCGCCGACATGTCCGACGACTATAGGGTCGTCCCCACGGCCCCGGGCCAATAATGGCCAATCGCCGACATGTCCGACGACTATAGGGTCGTACCTACGACCCCGGGTCTAGGTTGGCCAGCCGCCGACATGTTCGACGACTATAGAGGCGTCCCCACTACACCGGGCCAAAGTTGGTCAGCCGCTGACATGCCCAACGACTATAGGGTCGTCCCCACGACCACGGGCCAAAGTTGGCCAGCCGCCGACATGTCCGACGACAATAGGGTCGTCCCCACGACCCCGGGTCTAGGTTGGCCAGCCGCCGACATGTCCGACGACTATAGAGTCGTCCCCACGACACCGGGCCAAAGTTGGCCAGCCGCTGACATGTCCAACGACTATAGGGTCGTCCCCACGACCACGGGCCAAAGTTGGCCAGCCGCCGACATGTCCGACGACTATTGGATCGTTCCCACGACCACGGGCCAAAGTTGGCCAGCCGCCGACATGTCCGACGACTATAGGGTCGTCCCCACGACCCCGGGACTAGATTGGCCCGCCACCGTCATGTCCAACGACTATAGGGTCGTCCCCACAACCACGGGCCAAAGTTGGCCAGCCGCCGACATGTCCGACGACTATAGGGTCGTCCCCACGACCACGGGACTAGATTGGCCCGCCACCGCCATGTCCGACGACAATAGGGTCGTCCCCACGATCCCGGGTCTAGGTTGGCCAGCCGCCGACATGTCCGACGACTATCGGATCGTCCCCACGACCACGGGCCAAAGTTGGCCAGCCGCCCACATGTCCGACGACAATCGGATCGTCCCCACGACCACGCGCCAAAGTTGGCCAGCCGCCGACATGTCCGACGACTATAGGGTCGTCCCCACGACCCCGGGCCAATGTTGGCCAATCGCCGACATGTCCAACGACTATAGGGTCGTCCCTACGACCCCGGGACTAGATTAGCCCGCCACCGTCATGTCCAACGACTATAGGGTCGTCCCCACGACCACGGGCCAAAGTTGGCATGCCGCCGAAATGTCCGACGACTATAGGGTCGTCCCCACGACTCCGGGCCAAAGTTAGCAAGCCGCCGAAATGTGCAACGACTATAGGGTCGTCCCCACGACCCCGGGACTAGATTGGCCCGCCACCGTCATGTCCGACGACTATAGGGTCGTCCCCACGACCCCGGGCCAAAGTTGGCAAGCCGCCGAAATGTCCGACGACTGTAGGGTCGTCCCCACGACCCCGAGACTAGATTGGCCCGCCACCGTCAAGTCCGACGACTATAGGGTCGTCCCCAGGACCTTGGGACTAGATTGGCCCGCCACCGTCAAGTCCGACGACTATAGGGTCGTCCCCACGACTCCGGGCCAAAGTTGGCAAGCCGCCGAAATGTCCGACGACTGTAGGGTCGTCCCCACGACCCCGGGACTAGATTGGTCCGCCACCGTCATGTCCGACGACTATAGGGTCGTCCCCACGACCCCGGGCCAAAGTTGGCCAGCCGCCGACATGTCCGACGACTATAGGGTCGTCCCCACGACCCCGAGACTAGATTGGCCCGCCACCGTCATGTCCGACGACAATAGGGTCGTCCCCACGACCCCGGGTCCAGGTTGGCCAGCCGCCGACATTTCCGACGACTATAGAGTCGTCCCCACGACACCGGGCCAAAGTTGGCCAGCCGCCGACATGTCCGACGACTATAGGGTCGTCCCCACGACCCCGGGACTAGATTGGCCCGCCACCGTCATGTCCGACGATTATAGGGTCGTCCCCACGACCCCGGGACAAGCTTGGCCCGCCGCCGACTTGTTCGACGACTATAGGGTCGTCCCCACGACCCCGGGACAAGGTTGGCCCGCCGCCGACATGTCCGACGACTATAGGGTCGTCCCCACGACCCCGGGCCAAAGATATCCAGCCGCCGTCTTGTCCGACGACTATAGGGTCGTCCCCACGACCCCGAGTCCAGGTTGGCCAGCCGCCGACATTTCCGACGACTATAGAGTCGTCCCCACGACCCCGGGCCAAAGTTGGCCAGCCGCCGACATGTCCGACGACTATAGGGTCGTCCCCACGACCCCGAGACTAGATTGGCCCGCCACCGTCATGTCCGACGACAATAGGGTCGTCCCCACGACCCCGGGTCCAGGTTGGCCAGCCGCCGACATTTCCGACGACTATAGAGTGGTCCCCACGACACCGGGCCAAAGTTGGCCAGCCGCCGACATGTCCGATGACTATAGGGTCGTCCCCACAACCACGGGCCAAAGTTGGCCAGCCGCCGACATGACCGACGACTATAGGGTCGTCCCCACGACCTCGGGACTAGGTTGGCCAGCCGCCGACATGTCCGACGACTATAGGGTCGTCCCCTCGACCCCGGGCCAATGTTGGCCAATCGCCGACATGTCCGACGACTATAGGGTCGTCCCTACGACCCCGGGACTAGATTGGCCCGCCACCGTCATGTCCGACGATTATAGGGTCGTCCCCACGACCCCGGGACAAGCTTGGCCCGCCGCCGAATTGTTCGACGACTATAGGGTCGTCCCCACGACCCCGGGACTAGATTGGCCCGCCACCGTCATGTCCGACGACAATAGGGTCGTCCCCACGACCCCGGGTCTAGGTTGGCCAGCCGCCGACTTGTCCGACGACTATAGGGTCGTCCCCACAACCACGGGCCAATTTTGGGCAGCCGCCGACATGTCCGACGACTATAGGGTCGCCCCCACGACCCCGGGCCAAAGTTGGCAAGCCGCCGAAATGTCGGACGACTGTAGGGTCGTCCCCACGACCCCGGGACTAGGTTGGCCAGCCGCCGACATGTCCGACGACTATAGAGTCGTCCCCACGACACCGGGCCAATGTTGGACAGCCGCCGACATGTTCGACTACTATAGGCTCGTCCCCAGGACCTCGGGTCTAGATTGGCCCGCTACCGTCATGTCCGAAGACTATAAGGTCGTCCCCACGACCACGGGACTAGATTGGCCCGCCACCGCCATGTCCGACGACAATAGGGTCGTCCCCACGACCCCGGGTCTAAGTTGGCCAGCCGCCGACATGTCCGACGACAATCGGATCGTCCCCACGACCACGCTCCAAAGTTGGCCAGCCGCCGACATGTCCGACGACTATTGGATCGTCCCCACGACCACGGTGCCAAAGTTGGCCAGCCGCCGACATGTCCGACGACAATCGGATCGTCCCCACGACCACGCGCCAAAGTTGGCCAGCCGCCGACATGTCCGACGACTATAGGGTCGTCCCCACGACACCGGGCCCAAGTTGGCCAGCCGCCGACATGTCCGACGACTATAGGGTCGTCCCCACGACCACGCGCCAAAGTTGGCCAGCCGCCGACATGTCCGACGACTATAGGGTCGTCCCCACGACCCCGGGACTAGATTGGCCCGCCACCGTCATGTCCGACGACAATAGGGTCGTCCCCACGACGCCGGGTCTAGGTTGGCCAGCCGCCGACTTGTCCGACGACTATAGGGTCGTCCCAACGACCCCGGGACTAGATTGGTCCGCCACAGTCATGTCCGACGACTATAGGGTCGTCCCCACGAACCCGGGCCAAAGATGTCCCGCCGTCTTCTCCGACGACTATAGGGTCGTCGTCACGACCCCGGGTCCAGGTTGGCCAGCCGCCGACATGTCCGACGACTATAGGGTCGTCCCCACGACCCCGGGCCAATGATGTCCAGCCGCCGTCTTGTCCGACGACTATAGGGTCGTCCCCACGACCCCGAGTCCAGGTTGGCCAGCCGCCGACATTTCGGACGACTATAGAGTCGTCCCCACGACCCCGGGACAAGCTTGGCCCGCCGCCGAATTGTTCGACGACTATAGGGTCGTCCCCACGACCCCGGGACTAGATTGGCCCGCCACCGTCATGTCCGACGATTATAGGGTCGTCCCCACGACCCCGGGACTAGATTGGCCCGCCACCGTCATGTCCGACGACAATAGGGTCGTCCCCACGACCCCGGGTCTGGGTTGGCCAGCCGCCGACTTGTCCGACGACTATAGGGTCGTACCCACGACCCCGGGACTAGGCTGACAAGCCGCCAACATGTCCGACGACTATAGGGTCGTCCCCACGACCCCGAGACTAGATTGGCCCGCCACCGTCATGTCCGACGACAATAGGGTCGTCCCCACGACCCCGGGACTAGATTGGCCCGCCACCGTCATGTCCGACGATTATAGGGTCGTCCCCACGACCCCGGGACAAGCTTGGCCCGGCACCGACATGTCCGACGACTATAGGGTCGTCCCCACGACCCCGGGACTAGATTGGTCCGCCACCGTCTTGTCCGACGACTATAGGGTCGTCTCCACGACCCCGAGTCCAGGTTGGCCAGCCGCCGACATTTCCGACGACTATAGAGTCGTCCCCACGACCCCGGGCCAAAGTTGGCCAGCCGCCGACATGTTCGACGACTATAGGGTCGTCCCCACGACCCCGGGACTAGATTGGCCCGCCACCGTCATGTCCGACGACAATAGGGTCGACCCCACGACCCCGGGTCTAGGTTGGCCAGCCGCCGACTTGTCCGACGACTATAGGGTCGTACCCACGACCCCGGGACTAGGCTGACAAGCCGCCAACATGTCCGACGACTATAGGGTCGTCCCCACGACCCCGGGCCAAAGATGTCCAGCCGCCGTCTTGTCCGACGACTATAGGGTCGTCCCCACGACCCCGGGACTAGATTGGCCCGCCACCGTCATGTCCGACGAATATAGGGTCGTCCCACCGACCCCGGGACAAGCTTGGCCCGCCGCCGACTTGTCCGACGACTATAGGGTCGTCCCCACGACCACGGGCCAAAGTTGACCAGCCGCCGACATGTCCGACGACTATAGGGTCGTCCCCACGACCCCGGGACTAGATTGGCCCGCCAACGTCATGTCCGACGATTATAGGGTCGTCCCCACGACCGCGAGACTAGATTGGCCCGCCACCGTCATGTCCGACGACAATAGGGTCGTCCCCACGACCCCGGGTCCAGGTTGGCCAGCCGCCGACATTTCCGACGACTATAGAGTCGTCCCCACGACCCCGGGACAAGGTTGGCCCGCCGCCGTCTTGTCCGACGACTATAGGGTCGTACCCACGACCCTGGGACTAGGCTGACAAGCCGCCAACATGTCCGACGACTATAGGGTCGTCCCGACGACCCCGGGCCAATGATGGCCAATCGCCAACATGTCCGACGACTATAGGGTCGTCCCTACGACCCCGGGACTAGATTGGCCCGCCACCGTCATGTCCAACGATTATAGGGTCGTCCCCACGACCCCGGGACTAGATTGGCCCGCCACCGTCATGTCCGACGAATATAGGGTCGTCCCCACGACCCCGGGACAAGCTTGGCCCGCCGCCGAATTGTCCGACGACTATAGGGTCGTCCCCACGACCCCGGGACTAGATTGGCCCGCCACCGTCATGTCCGACGACAATAGGGTCGTCCCCACGACCCCGGGTCTAGGTTGCCCAGCTGCCGACATGTCCGACGACTATAGAGTCGTCCCCACGACACCGCGCCAAAGTTGGACAGCCGCCGACATGTCCGACTACTATAGGGTCGTCCCCACGACCTCGGGTCTAGACTGGCCCGCTACCGTCATGTCCGAAGACTATAGGGTCGTCCCCACGACCTCGGGACTAGATTGGCCCGCTACCGTCAAGTCCGACGACTATACGGTCGTCCCACGACCCCGGGCCAAAGTTGGCAAGCCGCCGAAATGTCCGACGACTGTAGGGTCGTCCCCACGACCCCGGGACTAGATTGGCCCGCCACCGTCAAGTCCGACGACTATAGGGTCGTCCCCACGACCCCGGGTCCAGGTTGGCCAGCCGCCGACATATCCGACGACTATAGAGTCGTCCCCACGACACCGGGCCAAAGTTGGCCAGCCGCCGACATGTCCGACGACTATAGGGTCGTCCCCACGACCCCGGAACTAGATTGGCCCGCCACCGTCAAGTCCGACGACTATAGGGTCGTCCCCACGACCCCGGGTCCAGGTTGGCCAGCCGCCGACATTTCCGACGACTATAGGGTCGTCCCCACAACCACGGGCCAAAGTTGGCCAGCCGTCGACATGTCCGACGACTATAGGGTCGTTCCCACGACCCCGGGCCAAAGTTGGCCAGCCGCCGACATGTGCGACGACTATAGGGTCGTCCCCACGACCCCGAGTCTAAATTGGCCCGCCACCGTCATGTCCGACGACAATAGGGTCGGCCCCACGACTCCGGGTCCAGGTTGGCCAGCCGCCGACATTTCCGACGACTATACAGTCGTCCCCACGACACCGGTCCAAAGTTGGCCAGCCGCCGATATGTCCGACGACTGTAGGGTCGTCCCCACGACCCCGGGACTAGATTGGCCCGCCACCGTCATGTCCAACGACTATAGGGTCGTCCCCACAACCACGGGCCAAAGTTGGCCAGCCGCCGACATGTCTGACGACTATAGGGTCGTACCCACGACTCCGGGTCCAGGTTGGCCAGCCGCCGACATTTCCGACGACTATAGAGTCGTCCCCACGACACCGGTCCAAAGTTGGCCAGCCGCCGATATGTCCGACGACTATAGGGTCGTCCCCACGACCCCGGGACTAGATTGGCCCGCCACCGTCATGTCCAACGACTATAGGGTCGTCACCACAACCACGGGCCAAAGTTGGCCAGCCGCCGACATGTCCGACGACTATAGGGTCGTCCCCACGACCCCGGGCCAAAGTTGGCAAGCCGCCGAAATGTCCGACGACTATAGGGTCGTCCCCACGACCCCGGGACTAGGTTGGCCAGCCGCCGACATGTCCGACGACTACAGGGTCGTCCCGACGACCCCGGGCCAATGTTGGCCAATCGCCAACATGTCCGACGACTATAGGGTCGTCCCTACGACCCCGGGACTAGATTGGCCCGCCACCGTCATGTCCAACGATTATAGGGTCGTCCCCACGACCCCGGGACTAGATTGGCCCGCCACCGTCATGTCCGGCGAATATAGGGTCGTCCCCACGACCCCGGGACAAGCTTGGCCCGCCGCCGACTTGTCCGACGACTATAGGGTCGTCCCCACGACCCCGGGACTAGATTGGCCCGCCACCGTCATGTCCGACGACAATAGGGTCGTCCCCACGACCCCGGGACTAGGCTTGACAAGCCGCCAACATGTCCGACGACTATAGGGTCGTCCCCACGACCCCGGGCCAAAGATGTCCAGCCGCCGTCTTGTCCGACGACTATAGGGTCGTCCCAACGACCCCGGGACTAGATTGGCCCGCCACCGTCATGTCCAACGACTATAGGGTCGTCCCCACAACCACGGGCCAAAGTTGGCCAGCCGTCGACATGTCCGACGACTATAGGGTCGTCCCCACGACCCCGGGCCAAAGTTGGCCAGCCGCCGACATGTGCGACGACTATAGGGTCGTCCCCACGACCCCGAGACTAGATTGGCCCGCCACCGTCATGTCCGACGACAATAGGGTCGGCCCCACGACTCCGGGTCCAGGTTGGCCAGCCGCCGACATTTCCGACGACTATAGGGTCGTCCCCACGACCCCGGGCCAAAGTTGGCAAGTCGCCGAAATGTCCGACGACTATAGGGTCGTCCCCACGACCCCGAGACTAGGTTGGCCAGCCGCCGACATGTCCGACGACTATAGGGTCGTACCGACGACCCCGGGCCAATGTTGGCCAATCGCCAACCTGTCCGACGACTATAGGGTCGTCCCTACGACCCCTGGACTAGATTGGCCCGCCACCGTCATGTCCAACGATTATAGGGTCGTCCCCACGACCCCGGGACTAGATTGGCCCGCCACCGTCATGTCCGACGAATATAGGGTCGTCCCCACGACCCCGGTCCAAAGTTGGCCAGCCGCCGACATGTCCGACGACTATAGGGTCGTCCCCACGACCCCGGGACTAGATTGGCCCGCCACCGTCATGTCCGACAACTATAGGGTCGTCCCCACGACCCCGGGCCAAAGATGTCCAGTCGCCGTTTTGTCCGACGCCTATAGGGTCGTCCCCACGACCCCGGGACTAGATTGGCCTGCCACCGTCATGTCCAACGACTATAGGGTCGTCCCCACCACCACCGGCCAAAGTTGGCCAGCCGCCGACATGTCCGACGATTATTGGATCGTCCCCACGACCCCGGGCCAAAGTTGGCCAGCCGCCGACATGTCCGACGACTATAGGGTCGTCCCCACGACCCCGAGACTAGATTGGCCCGCTACCGTCATGTCCGACGACAATAGGGTTGTCCCCACGACCCCGGGTCCAGGTTGGCCAGCCGCCGACATTTCCGACGACTATAGAGTCGTCCCCACGACACCGGGTCCAGGTTGGCCAGCCGCCGACATTTCCGACGACTATAGAGTCGTCCCCACGACACCGGGCCAAAGTTGGCCAGCCACCGACATGTCCGACGACTATAGGGTCGTCCCCACGACCCCGGGACAAGGTTGGCCCGCCGCCGACTTGTCCGACGACTATAGGGTAGTCCCCACGACCCCGGGCCAAAGTTGGCAAGCCGCTGAAATGTCCGACGGCTTTAGGGTTGTCCCCACGACCCCGGGACTACATTGGCCCGCCACCGTCAAGTCCGACGACTATTGGGTCGTCCCCAGGACCTCGGGACTAGATTGGCCCGCCACCGTCAAGTCCGACGACTATAGGGTCGTCCCCACGACCCCGGTCCAAAGTTGGCAAGCCGCCGAAATGTCCGACGACTGTAGGGTCGTCCCCACGACCCCGGGACTAGATTGGCCCGCCACCGTCAAGTCCGACGACTATAGAGTCGTCCCCACGACCTCGGGACTAGGTTGGCCGGCCGCCGACATGTCCGACCACTATTGGGTCGTCCCCACGACACCGGGCCAAAGTTGGCCAGCCGCCGACATGTCCGACGACTATAGGGTCGTCCCCACGACCCCGGGACAAGGTTGGCCCGCCGCCGACTTGTCCGACGACTATAGGGTCGTACCCACGACCCCGGGACTAGGCTGACAAGCCGCCAACATGTCCGAAGACTATAGGGTCGTCCCCACGACCCCGGGCCAATGATGTCCAGCCGCCGTCTTGTCCGACGACTATAGGGTCGTCCCCACGACCCCGGGACTAGATTGGCCCGCCACCGTCATGTCCAACGATTATAGGGTCGTCCCCACAACCACGGGCTAAAGTTGGCCAGCCGCCGACATGGACGACGACTATAGGGTCGTCCCCACGACCCCGGGACTAGATTGGCCCGCCACCGTCATGTCCGACGATTATAGGGTCGTCCCCACGACCGCGAGACTAGATTGGCCCGCCACCGTCATGTCCGACGACAATAGGGTCGTCCGCACGACCCCGGGTCCAGGTTTGCCAGCCGCCGACATTTCCGACGACTCTAGAGTCGTCCCCACGACACCGGGCCAAAGTTGGCCAGCCGCCGACATGTCCGACGACTATAGGGTCGTCCCCCCGACCCCGGGACAAGGTTGGCCCGCCGCCGACTTGTCCGACGACTATAGGGTCGTACCCACGACCCTGGGACTAGGCTGACAAGCCGCCAACATGTCCGACGACTATAGGGTCGTCCCCACGACCCCGGGACAAAGTTGGCCCGCCGCCGACTTGTCCGACGACTATAGGGTCGTCCCCACGACCCCGGGACTAGATTGGCCAGCCGCCGACATGTCCGACGACTATAGGGTCGTCCCCACGACCCCGGGTCTAGGTTGCCCAGCTGCCGACATGTCCGACGACTATAGAGTCGTCCCCACGACACCGCGCCAAAGTTGGACAGCCGCCGACATGTCCGACTACTATAGGGTCGTCCCCACGACCTCGGGTCTAGACTGGCCCGCTACCGTCATGTCCGAAGACTATAGGGTCGTCCCCACGACCTCGGGACTAGATTGGCCCGCTACCGACATGTCCGACGACTATAGAGTCGTCCCCACGACACCGCGCCAAAGTTGGCAAGCCGCCGAAATGTCCGACGACTGTAGGGTCGTCTCCACGACCCCGGGACAAGATTGGCCCGCCACCGTCAAGTCCGACGACTATAGGGTCGTCCCCACAACCACGGGCTAAAGTTGGCCAGCCGCCGACATGGACGACGACTATAGGGTCGTCCCCACGACCCCGGGACTAGATTGGCCCGCCACCGTCATGTCCGACGATTATAGGGTCGTCCCCACGACCGCGAGACTAGATTGGCCCGCCACCGTCATGTCCGACGACAATAGGGTCGTCCCCACGACCCCGGGTCCAGGTTTGCCAGCCGCCGACATTTCCGACGACTATAGAGTCGTCCCCACGACACCGGGCCAAAGTTGGCCAGCCGCCGACATGTCCGACGACTATAGGGTCGTCCCCCCGACCCCGGGACAAGGTTGGCCCGCCGCCGACTTGTCCGACGACTATAGGGTCGTACCCACGACCCTGGGACTAGGCTGACAACCGCCAACATGTCCGACGACTATAGGGTCGTCCCCACAACCACGGGCCAAAGTTGGCCAGCCGCCGACATGTCCGACGACTATAGGGTCGTCCCCACGACCCCGGGCCAAAGTTGGTTAGCTGCCGACATGTCCGACGACTATAGGGTCGGCCCCACGACCCCGGGACAAAGTTGGCCCGCCGCCGACTTGTCCGACGACTATAGGGTCGTACCCACCACCCCGGGACTAGGCTGACAAGCCGCCAACATTTCCGACGACTATAGAGTCGTCCCCACGACCCCGGGCCAAAGTTGGCCAGCCGCCGAAATGTCCGACGACTATAGGGTCGTCCCCACGACCCCGAGACTAGATTGGCCCGCCACCGTCATGTCCGACGACAATAGGGTCGTCCCCAACATCCCGGGTCCAGGTTGGCCAGCCGCCGACATTTCCGACGACTATAGTGTCGTCCCTACGACACCGGGCCAAAGTTGGCCAGCCGCCGACATGTCCGACGACTATAGGGTCATCCCCACGACCCCGGGACTAGATTGGCCCGCCACCGTCATATCCGACGATTATAGGGTCGTCCCCACGACCCCGGGACAAGGTTGGCCCGCCGCCGACTTGTCCAACGACTATAGGGTCGTCCCCACAACCACGGGCCAAAGTTGGCAAGCCCCTGAAATGTCCGACGACTTTAGGGTTGTCCCCACGACCCCGGGACTACATTGGCCCGCCACCGTCAAGTCCGACGATTATAGGGTCGTCCCCACGACCGCGAGACTAGATTGGCCCGCCACCGTCATGTCCGACGACAATAGGGTCGTCCCCACGACCCCGGGTCCAGGTTGGCCAGCCGCCGACATTTCCGACGACTATAGAGTCGTCCCCACGACACCGGGCCAAAGTTGGCCAGCCGCCGACATGTCCGACGACTATAAGGTCGTCCCCACGACCCCGGGACTAGATTGGCCCGCCACCGTCATGTCCAACGACTATAGGGTCGTCCCCACAACCACGGGCCAAAGTTGGCCAGCCGCCGACATGTCCGACGACTATAGGGTCATCCCCACGACCCCGGGCCAAAGATGTCCAGCCGCCGTTTTGTCCGACGCCTATAGGGTCGTCCCCACGACCCCGGGACTAGATTGGCCTGCCACCGTCATGTCCAACGACTATAGGGTCGTCCCCACCACCACGGGCCAAAGTTGGCCAGCCGCCGACATGTCCGACGATTATTGGATCGTCCCCACGACCCCGGGCCAAAGTTGGCCAGCCGCCGACATGTCCGACGACTATAGGGTCGTCCCCACGACCCCGAGACTAGATTGGCCCGCTACCGTCATGTCCGACGACAATAGGGTCGTCCCCACGACCCCGGGTCCAGGTTGGCCAGCCGCCGACATTTCCGACGACTATAGAGTCGTCCCCACGACACCGGGCCAAAGTTGGCCAGCCGCCGACATGTCCGACGAATATAGGGCCGTACCCACGACCCCGGGACTAGGCTGACAAGCCGCCAACATGTCCGACGACTATAGGGTCGTACCCACGACACCGGGCCAAAGTTGGCCAGCCGCCGACATGTCCGACGACTATAGGGTCGTACCCACGACCCCGGGACTAGGCTGACAAGCCGCCAACATGTCCGAAGACTATAGGGTCGTCCCCACGACCCCGGGCCAATGATGTCCAGCCGCCGTCTTGTCCGACGACTATAGGGTCGTCCCCACGACCCCGGGACTAGATTGGCCCGCCACCGTCATATCCGACGATTATAGGGTCGTCCCCACGACCCCGGGACAAGGTTGGCCCGCCGCCGACTTGTCCAACGACTATAGGGTCGTCCCCACAACCACGGGCCAAAGTTGGCAAGCCCCTGAAATGTCCGACGACTTTAGGGTTGTCCCCACGACCCCGGGACTACATTGGCCCGCCACCGTCAAGTCCGACGATTATAGGGTCGTCCCCACGACCGCGAGACTAGATTGGCCCGCCACCGTCATGTCCGACGACAATAGGGTCGTCCCCACGACCCCGGGTCCAGGTTGGCCAGCCGCCGACATTTCCGACGACTATAGAGTCGTCCCCACGACACCGGGCCAAAGTTGGCCAGCCGCCGACATGTCCGACGACTATAGGGTCGTCCCCACGACCCCGGGACAAGGTTGGCCCGCCGCCGACTTGTCCGACGACTATAGGGTCGTCCCCACGACCCCGGGACTAGATTGGCCCGCCACTGTCATGTCCAACGACTATAGGGTCGTCCCCACAACCACGGGCCAAAGTTGGCCAGCCGCCGACATGTCCGACGACTATAGGGTCGTCCCCACGACCCCGGGACTAGGTTGGCCAGCCGCCGACATGTCCGACGACTATAGGGTCGTCCCGACGACCCCGGGCCAATGTTGGTCAATCGCCAACATGTCCGACGACTATAGGGTCGTCCCTACGACCCCGGGACTAGATTGGCCCGCCACCGTCATGTCCAACGATTATAGGGTCGTCCCCACGACCCCGGGACTAGATTGGCCAGCTGCCGACATGTCCGACGACTATAGAGTCGTCCCCACGACACCGCGCCAAAGTTGGACAGCCGCCGACATGTCCGACTACTATAGGGTCGTCCCCACGACCCCGGGCCAAAGTTGGCAAGCCGCCGAAATGTCCGACGACTATAGGGTCGTCCCCACGACCCCGGGACTAGGTCGGCCAGCCGCCGACATGTCCGACGACAATAGGGTCGTCCCGACGACCCCGGGCCAATGTTGGCCAATCGCCAACATGTCCGACGACTATAGGGTCGTCCCTACGACCCCGGGACTAGATTGGCCCGCCACCGTCATGTCCAACGATTATAGGGTCGTCCCCACGACCCCGGGACTAGATTGGCCCGCCACCGTCATGTCCGACGAATATAGGGTCGTCCCCACGACCCCGGGACAAGCTTGGCCCGCCGCCGACTTGTCCGACGACTATAGGGTCGTCCCCACGACCCCGGGACTAGATTGGCCCGCCACCGTCATGTCCGACGACAATAGGGTCGTCCCCACGACCCCGGGTCTAGGTTGGCCAGCTGCCGACATGTCCGACGACTATAGAATCGTCCCCACGACACCGCGCCAAAGTTGGACAGCCGCCGACATGTCCGACTACTATAGGGTCGTCCCCACGACCTCGGGTCTAGATTGGCCCGCTACCGTCATGTCCGAAGACTATAGGGTCGTCCCCACGACCTCGGGACTAGATTGGCCCGCTACCGTCATGTCCGACGACTATAGGGTCGTCCCACGACCCCGGGCCAAAGTTGGCAAACCGCCGAAATGTCCGACGACTGTAGGGTCGTCTCCACGACCCCGGGACTAGATTGGCCCGCCACCGTCAAGTCCGACGACTATAGGGTCGTCCCCACGACCTCGGGACTAGGTTGACCAGCCGCCGACATGTCCGACGACTATAGGGTCGTCCCCACGACCCCGGGCCAAAGATGTCCAGCCGCCGTCTTGTCCGACGCCTATAGGGTCGTCCCCACGACCCCGGGACTAGATTGGCCCGCCACCGTCATGTCCAACGACTATAGGGTCGTCTCCACCACCACGGGCCAAAGTTGGCCAGCCGCCGACATGTCCGACGATTATTGGATCGTCCCCACGACCCCGGGCCAAAGTTGGCCAGCCGCCGAAATGTCCGACGACTATAGGGTCGTCCCCACGACCCCGAGACTAGATTGGCCCGCCACCGTCATGTCCGACGACAATAGGGTCGTCCCCACGACCTCGGGTCCAGGTTGGCCAGCCGCCGACATTTCCGACGACTATAGAGTCGTCCCCACGACACCGGTCCAAAGTTGGCCAGCCGCCGACATGTCCGACGACTATAGGGTCGTCCCCACGACCCCGGGACTAGATTGGCCCGCCACCGTCATGTCCAACGACTATAGGGTCGTCCCCACAACCACGGGCCAAAGTTGGCCAGCCGCCGACATGTCCGACGACTATAGGGTCGTCCCCACGACCCCGGGCCAAAGATGTCCAGCCGCCGTTTTGTCCGACGCCTATAGGGTCGTCCCCACGACCCCGGGACTAGATTGGCCTGCCACCGTCATGTCCAACGACTATAGGGTCGTCCCCACCACCACGGGCCAAAGTTGGCCAGCCGCCGACATGTCCGACGATTATTGGATCGTCCCCACGACCCCGGGCCAAAGTTGGCCAGCCGCCGACATGTCCGACGACTATAGGGTCGTCCCCACGACCCCGAGACTAGATTGGCCCGCCACCGTCATGTCCGACGACAATAGGGTCGTCCCCACGACCTCGGGTCCACGTTGGCCAGCCGCCGACATTTCCGACGACTATAGAGTCGTCCCCACGACACCGGTCCAAAGTTGGCCAGCCGCCGACATGTCCGACGACTATAGGGTCGTCCCCACGACCCCGGGACTAGATTGGCCCGCCACCGTCATGTCCAACGACTATAGGGTCGTCCCCACAACCACGGGCCAAAGTTGGCCAGCCGCCGACATGTCCGACGACTATAGGGTCGTCCCCACGACCCCGGGCCAAAGATGTCCAGCCGCCGTTTTGTCCGACGCCTATAGGGTCGTCCCCACGACCCCGGGACTAGATTGGCCTGCCACCGTCATGTCCAACGACTATAGGGTCGTCCCCACCGCCACGGGCCAAAGTTGGCCAGCCGCCGACATGTCCGACGATTATTGGATCGTCCCCACGACCCCGGGCCAAAGATGTCCAGCCGCCGATATTTCCGACGACTATAGAGTCGTCCCCACGACACCGGTCCAAAGTTGGCAAGCCGCCGAAATGTCCGACGACTGTAGGGTCGTCTCCACGACCCCGGGACTAGATTGGCCCGCCACTGTCAAGTCCGACGACTATAGGGTCGTCCCCACGACCTCGGGACTAGGTTGGCCAGCCGCCGACATGTCCGACGACTATAGGGTCGGCCCCACGACCCCGGGCCAAAGATGTCCAGCCGCCGTCTTGTCCGACGCCTATAGGGTCGTCCCCACGACCCCGGGACTAGATTGGCCCGCCACCGTCATGTCCAACGACTATAGGGTCGTCTCCACCACCACGGGCCAAAGTTGGCCAGCCGCCGAAATGTCCGACGACTATAGGGTCGTCCCCACGACCCCGGGCCAAAGTTGGCAATCCGCTGAAATGTCCGACGACTTTAGGGTTGTCCCCACGACCCCGGGACTACATTGGCCCGCCACCGTCAAGTCCGACGATTATAGGGTCGTCCCCACGACCGCGAGACTAGATTGGCCCGCCACCGTCATGTCCGACGACAATAGGGTCGTCCCCACGACCCCGGGTCCAGGTTGGCCAGCCGCCGACATTTCCGACGACTATAGAAGTAGTAAGGCAAAGCCGATTCTAACCCAGGTCCTCTGAGGGGAGCGCGGGGCGGGGGGAGGAAGTTGGGGCGCGCGGGGGAGTGCGGTGGAGGGAACTATGGGCGCGGGGAGAGCTGGGGAGTGGAAGACCGGTTGCGCGCGCACGAACCGCAGAGTGGGGGAAGCTGTAATCGTGGTGGGGATCAGTCCGGGCCGAGCCGCCGCGGAGACCTCTCCAGACCTGACCCATTGATGGAAAATTTTCAGAGGGTCGTGAGGGTCATCCCTCCCTCTAAAAATTTCTGGGGTTGGGTCTTGAATGAAAAAATCTATTTTCAGACTCGATCCAACCCCAGAAATTATTTCCCTAAATATTTTTATAAACCAGATCCGCCGCCAGAATATTTTTTTCCAAACCCACAGATACTTTCTCTCCAAACGCAGAGAAATAATAATTTTTAATCAATGATCCAGCGAACCATTATGTAGAATATTTTTTCCCCAAAACCAACAGAGCAAACAAATATGCATCATATATTCTAAAGCTAACAATTTTTCAAACTCTAGTAGCAAACAAATATGCATCATGCATTCTTAGCACTGTGAAAATGGTATCGCCTCGCGCGACTGCACCAGAAGAGTCAAATTACACGCGTTATCGCGCGAGACGATACCATTTTCACAGTGCTAAGAATGCATGATGCATCTTTGTTTGCTTTAAAATTATGCGAAGAGGAAAGAAGGAGGATGGATGGATGACAAGTAAATAAAATTGAGAAGTAATGTATGTTTAAGAAATTATATATTGTTACATAATAAATAAATAAAAGGAAAAAATATATATTTTACAAATCGGAAAAATACTAATAATAATGATGATAAAAAATAAAAATAGAACAAAGTAAATATAAAATGATAAGGATAATGATATAAATAAAAGGAAAAAATATAGATTATAAATATAAATATAAACAAATAGAACAATAGAAAAATGGAAAAATATAAATAATTAAAACTAATAAAAGGAGGGCGATGGCGGTGATGGGGATGATGGTGGTGATGGATGTGCTGTAGGTGAGGGGGGTGATGGTGGTGAGGGGGGTGATAGGGGTGATGGAGGCGATTGCGGCGAGGGGGGCGATGGGGGCGACGGCGGTGGTGGAGGTGATGGGGGGTACGATTGTTGCAGGACTCCCGACGGTTGTGGATATGGTAAGTCCTGTAACACATACACAAACAACGATACAATATTAGCACATCAAATGTAGCACATCAAATGTACAAAGCAGTGCAAAGTATTACCAACCTGTGGAGGCGGTGGTGGTGACGGTGAAGGCTGCGGCGGTGAAGGCGGTGATGGCGATGGTGGTGGTGAACCCCAATCTAGGGACCATACTGGCGACAGCGGTGGCGAGGAGCCCTAGACATAGAAACTCACGATATAATATTGACATGATCGTCTGATTTAATCTCACTCGATTTAAAGGACTAAACACGATAAAAATGTTAAAATATTGTTATGTACATACCTCAGGGTCACACTCTGGCGCGATTTTCAGTAATCCCATTTTAATTTTTTTCTTTCACAGTCGTCCTGCACGATGAAGGTTTGAAAGACAACTAGTCTCGCTGCATCTCCAAGCTCTCGCATGTAGAAACTCCTCCAAGCTCACATATGCAAAAACCCCTACTATCATGAAATCGAGAAGTGCGTAGCTTTGCAAAGTAAGATGCTGTTGTTCTCCACATTCATTTTCTTCTTCGCTAACCATCCTCTCAATATTCACATACATCTTCTTCGAATTCTTCTTTAGATACATTATTCGACTAGATCATACCACTCTGAACGTGTATCAAACCACTTTGATCACGTATCAAACATCTATCGAACCACTTTGAACATCTATCGAACCACTTTGAACATCTATCGAACGTATATTGAACCACTTTGATCGTGTATTGAACGTGTATCACACCACTCTGAACGTGAATCGAACGTGAATTGCACCACTTTGAACATGAATCGTACCACTGTGAACGTGAATCGAACGTGAATCGAACGTGAATCGAACGTGTATGGTATCACTCTGAACGTGTATCGAACATGAATTGTACAACTATGAACGCTAATCGAACGTGAATTGTACCACTCTGAACGTGAATTGAACATGTATGATACCACTCTGAACGTGAATTGAACGTGAATCGTACTACTCTGAACATCTATCGAACATGTATCGTACCACTTTGAACATCTATCGAACGTATATCGAACCGCTCTAAACGTGAATTGAACGTGAATCGTACCACTCTGAACATGAATCGAACGTGTATCGAACCACTTTGAACATCTATCGAACGTGTATGATACCATTTTGAACATCTATCGAACGTGAATTGAACGTGTATGGTATCACTCTGAACGTGTATCGAACGTGAATCGAACGTGTATGGTACCACTCTGAACGTGTATCGTCTAAATAGATCTGGAATATCCGCAACGTCTGCATGATGCTCATGCAGATCTACCGTTCTGCCCGACGCGTGCCAAACCACCTGGTAGCAGACAGAACAAGTTACTCGCGACATTATACGATAAGCAGCGTTACATTATCCACTATCGCAACCTGTAGCAGTGCACGCGACATTATGAGTACATGTCTCCCCTGCTCGCTCAAAATTGTAAAATTCTGTATACAGACACTGACTGTACATACATGTATAGAACATACAATTGTATTTATTAACTCATCCTTATAAATAGTGGAATTATATCAAATAAAATTGTACACATGTATTTATTTTACCAATACATTATTTTTATTGAACCATGCATTTATTTTTTTACAATACATTATTTTTATTTATCCATGAATTGTGTGATTTATCAAACCCCAGCCACTTAACGTATACCTTATCCCCCTTCCTACGCAACACTTTTTTCACCAGATACACATCAGGATCGGTGACGCGCTGCAGCTCGTGATCATAGAATCCTCCGGCGACTGGTTTTCCACAGGAATCGACGAGCAGATACGTCGCGGGATTAGTTGCCTGTACTTTGTCTATCTTGAACACCTCCGTTGTCCAATTCGGCGTATAGCCTTTATCGAAGATGGTTTTAAATTTGCTTACGCGCACAAACTCGCCCAATTTGAATCTCGCTGGAGCAGCGATCTTTATATTGCTGTATACGGTGGCTAGCAGCTTATCGGCGATCGCAGGGGTAACATCGCGATCCACCACCATGTCCGACGACTATAGGGTCGTCCCTACGACCCCGGGACTAGATTGGCCCGCCACCGTCATGTCCAACGATTATAGGGTCGTCCCCACGACCCCGGGACTAGATTGGCCCGCCACCGTCATGTCCGACGATTATAGGGTCGTCCCCACGACCCCGGGACAAGGCTGACAAGCCGCCAACATGTCCGACGACTATAGGGTCGTCCCCACGACCCCGGCCCAAAGATGTCCAGCCGCCGTCTTGTCCGACGACTATAGGGTCGTCCCTACGACCCCGGGACTAGATTGGCCCGCCACCGTCATGTCCAACGACTATAGGGTCGCCCCCACGACGTCGGGCCAATTTTGGCCAGCCGCCGACATGTCCCACGACTGTAGGGTCGTCCCCACGACCCCGGGACTAGGCTGCCCCGCCGCCGACTTGTCCGACGACTATAGGGTCGTCCCCACGACCCCGGGAGTAGGTTGGCTCGCCACCGTCATGTCTGACGACTATAGGGTCGTCCCCACGACCACGGGCCAAAGTTGGCCAGCCGCCGACTTGTCCGACGACTATAGGGTCGTCCCCATGACCCGGGACTAGACTGGCCCGCCACCGTCATGTCCGACGACTATAGGGTCGTCCCCACGACCACGGGCCAAAGTTGGCCAGCCGCCGACATATCCGACGACTATAGGGTCGTCCCCACGACCCCGGGCCAAAGTTGGCCAGCCGCCGACATGTCCGACGACTATAGAGTCGTCCCCACGACCCGGGACTAGAGTGGCCCGCCACCGTCATGTCCGACGACTATATGGTCGTCCCCACGACCACGGGCCAATGTTTGCCAGCCGCTGACTTGTCCGACGACTATAGGGTCGTCCCCAAGACCGCGGGACTAGATTGGCTCGCCGCCGACTTGTCCGACGACTGTAGGGTCGTCCCCAAGACCCCGGGACTAGATTGGCCCGCCACCGTCATTTCCGACGACTATAGGGTCGTCCCCACGACCACGGGCCAAAGTTGGCCAGCCGCCGACATATCCGACGACTGTAGGGTCGTCCCCACGACCACGGGTCAATGTTGGCCAGCCGCTGACTTGTCCGACGACTATAGGCTCTTCCCCACGACCACGGGCCTGTGTTGGCCAGCCGCTGACTTGTCCGACGACTATAGGGTCGTCCCCACGACCACGGGCCAAAGTTGGCCAGCCGCCGACATATCCGACGACTATAGGGTCGTCCCCACGACCACGGGCCACAGTTGGCCAGCCGCCGACATGTCCGACGACTATAGGGTCGTCCCCACGACCCCGGGACTAGATTGGCCCGACACAGTCATGTCCGACGACTATAGGGTCGTACCCACGAGTACGGGCCAAAGTTGGCCAGCCGGCGACATGTCCGACGACTATAGGGTCGTCCCTACGAACCCGGGACTAGGTTGGCCCGCCGCAGACTTCTCCGACGACTATAGGGTCGTCCCCACGACGCCCGGACTAGGTTGGCTCGCCGCCGACTTGTCCGACGAGTATAGAGTCCTCCCCACGACCCCGGGACTAGGTTGCCCCGCCGCCGACTTGTCCGACGACCATAGGGTCGTCCCCACGACCCCGGGCCAAAGTTGGCCAGCCGCCGACATGTCCGACGACTATAGGGTCGTCCCCACGACCCGGGACTAGAGTGGCCCGCCACCGTCATGTCCGACGACTATATGGTCGTCCCCACGACCACGGGCCAATGTTGGCCAGCCGCTGACTTGTCCGACGACTATAGGGTCGTCCCCAAGACCGCGGGACTAGATTGGCTCGCCGCCGACTTGTCCGACGACTGTAGGGTCGTCCCCATGACCCCGGGACTAGATTGGCCCGCCACCGTCATTTCCGACGACTATAGGGTCGTCCCCACGACCCCGGGCCAAAGTTGGCAAGCCGCCGAAATGTCCGACGACTGTAGGGTCGTACCCACGACCCCGGGACTAGGCTGACAAGCCGCCAACATGTCCGACGACTATAGGGTCGTCCCCACGACCCCGGGCCAAAGATGGCAAGCCGCCGAAATGTCCGACGACTGTAGGGTCGTCCCCACGACCCCGGGACTAGATTGGCCCGCCACCGTCAAGTCCGACGACTATAGGGTCGTCCCCAGGACCTCGGGACTAGATTGGCCCGCCACCGTCAAGTCCGACGACTATAGGGTCGTCCCCACGACACCGAGCCAAAGTTGGCCAGCCGCCGACATGTCCGACGACTATAGGGTCGTCCGCACGACCCCGGGACTAGATTGGCCCGCCACCGTCATGTCCGACGATTATAGGGTCGTCCCCACGACCGCGAGACTAGATTGGCCCGCCACCGTCATGCCCGACGATTATCGGGTCGTCCCCACGACCGCGAGACTAGATTGGCCCGCCACCGTCATGTCCGACGACAATAGGGTCGTCACCACGACCCCGGGTCCAGGTTGGCCAGCCGCCGACATTTCCGACGACTATAGAGTCGTCCCCACAACACCGGGCCAAAGTTGGCCAGCCGCCGACATGTCCGACGACTATAGGGTCGTCCCCATGACCCCGGGACAAGGTTGACCCGCCGCCGACTTGTCCGACGACTATAGGGTCGTACCCACGACCCCGGGACTAGGCTGACAAGCCGCCAACATGTCCGACGAATATAGGGTCGTCCCCACGACCCCGGGCCAAAGATGTCCAGCCGCCGTCTTGTCCGACGACTATAGGGTCTTACCCACGACCCCGGGACTAGATTGGCCCGCCACCGTCATGTCCAACGACTATAGGGTCGTCCCCACAACCACGGGCCAAAGTTGGCCAGCCGCCGACATGTCCGACGACTATAGGGTCGTCCCCACGACCCCGGGCCAAAGTTGGCAAGCCGCCGAAATGTCCGACGACTGTAGGGTCGTCCCCACGACCCCGGGCCAAAGATGTCCAGCCGTCGTCTTGTCCGACGACTATAGGGTCGTCCCCACAACCACGGGCCAAAGTTGGCCAGCCGCCGAAATGTCCGACGATTATTGGATCGTCCCCACGACCACGGGCCAAAGTTGGCCAGCCGCCGACATGTCCGACGACTATAGGGTCGTCCCCACGACCCGGGACTAGACTCGCCCGCCACCGTCATGTCCGACGACTATAGGGTCGTCCCCACGACCCCGGGCCAAAGTTGGCAAGCCGCCGAAATGTCCGACGACTGTAGGGTCGTACCCACGACCCCGGGACTAGATTGGCCCGCCACCGTCATGTCCAACGACTATAGGGTCGTCCCCACAACCACGGGCCAAAGTTGACCAGCCGCCGACATGTCCGTCGACTATTGGATCGTCCCCACGACCACGGGCCAAAGTCGGCCAGCCGCCGACATGTCCGACGACAATAGGGTCGTCCCCACGACCCCGGGTCCAGGATGGCCAGCCGCCGACATTTCCGACGACAATAGAGTCGTCCCCACGACCACGGGCCAAAGATGGCCAGCCGCCGACTTGTCCGACGACTATAGGGTCGTCCCCATGACCCGGGACTAGACTGGCCCGCCACCGTCATGTCCGACGACTATAGGGTCGTCCCCACGACCCCCGGACTAGGTTGGTACGCTGCCGACTTGTCCGACGAGTATAGGGTCCTCCCCACGACCACGGGCCAAAGTTGGCCAGCCGCCGACATGTCCGACGTCTATAGGGTCGTCCCCACGACCCGGGACTAGACTGGCCCGCCACCGACATGTCCGACGACTATAGAGTCGTCCCCACGACCCCGGGTCAATGTTGGCTCGCCGCCGACAGGTCCGACGACTATAGGGTCGTCCCCACGACCCGCGGGCGAATGTTAGACAGCCACCGACATTTCCGACGACTATAGGGTCGTCCCCACGACCCGGGACTAGACTGGCCCGCCACCGTCATGTCCGACGACTATAGGGTCGTCCCCACGACCCCCGGACTAGGTTGGCCGGCCGCCGACTTGTCCTACGACTATAGGGTCGTCCCCACGTCCCCCCGACTAGGTGGGCTCGCCGCCGACTTGTCCGACGACTATAGGGTCATCCCCACGACCCCGGGACTAGGTTGGCCCGCCGCCGACTTGTCCGACGACTATAGGGTCGTCCCCACGACCCCGGGACTAGGTTGGCCCGCCGCCGACTTGTCCGACGACTATAGGGTCGTCCCCACGACCCCGGGCCAAAGTTGGACAGCCGCCGACTTGTCCGACGACTATAGGGTCGTCCCCACGACCCGGGACTAGACTGGCCCGCCACCGTCATTTCCGACGATTATAGGGTCGTCCCCACGACCCCCGGACTAGGTTGGCCGGCCGCCGAATTGTCCGACGACTATAGGGTCGTCCCCACGACCCCCGGACTAGGTGGGCTCGCCGCCGACTTGTCCGACGACTATAGGGTCGTTCCCACGACCCCGGGCCAAAGTTGGCAAGCTGCCGACTTATCCGACGACTAGATGGTCGTCCCCACGACCCCGGGACTAGGTAGGCCCGCCGCCGACTTGTCCGACGACTATAGGGTCGTCCCCACGACCCCGGGACTAGATTGGCCCGCCACCGTTATGTCCGACGACTATAGGGTCGTCCCCACGACCACGGGCCAAAGTTGGCCAGCCGCCGACATGTCCGACGACTATAGGGTCGTCCCCACGACCCGGGACTAGACTGGCCCGCCACCGTCATGTCCGACGACTATAGGGTCATCCACACGACCCCGGGTCTAGGTTGGCCCGCCGCCGACTTGTCCGACGACTATAGGGTCGTCCCCACGACCCCGGGACTAGGTTGGCTCGCCACCGATATTTCTGACGACTATAGGGTCGTCCCCACGACGCCGGGACTAGGTTGGCTCGCCGCCGACATTTCCGACGACTATGGGGTCGTCCCCACGACCACGGGCCATATTTGGCCAGCCGCCGACTTGTCCGACGACTATAGGGTCGTTCCCACGACCACGGGCCAAAGTTGGCCAGCCGCCGACTTGTTCGAGGACTATAGGGTCGTCCCCACGACCCCGGGTCTAGGTTGGCCAGCCGCCGAAATGTCCGACGACTATAGAGTCGTCCCCAAGACACCGGGCCAAAGTAGGACAGCCGCCGACATCTCCGACGACTATAGGGTCGTCCCCACGATCCCGGGACTAGATTGGCTAGCCACCGTCACGTCCGACGACTATCGGATCGTCCCCACGACCACGGGCCAAAGTTGGCCAGCCGCCGACATGTCCGACGACTGTTGGGTGGTCCCCACGACCACGGGCCAATGTTGGCCAGCCGCCGACATGTCCGACGATTATAGGGTCGTCCCCACGACCCCGGGCCAATAATTATTATTATTATTATTATTATTATTGTATTTACGGGAGAACCCTTTAGAGTACAAAATTTTGAACACAGAAATGCAGTAGTGCATAGTTCATGAAAAAAACATAAAATATAACATAAAACATAATATAAAAAAACATAAAATATACATAAAAAACAGAACAAAACATAACAGTCCACTAAGAGCACAAAAAGCAAAAACGAAAGAATATATCGCATAACACTTAAGACCTAAGAATTAAGACCTAAGAATTGGAGGCGACAGTCCCTTAAGTATACGGTCCCTGAAGACCCCTAAGGAGTCAGTAAATACATCTATATTCACCGGGAAATTATTAATCTCCTCCATCGCACGGTTTATGGGATCAGCAGCGTAATAATGATAATCCGGGACACATGTTGAGAATAGGGGTCTTGAACGCAGAGAGCGTTGCGGTGCGTGAAAGCAAATCAGACCAACGAGCTCCTGGCAGTTTATCTGACCGTGAAGTACTTTATACAGAAATAATATATCAGAGCATACACGACGGTCACTGAGAGTCAAGAGATTAGTTTTTTGCAGGGCAAAACCATAATCATGGTCACTAAACCGCATAGGGCTGCCAGTTACCCACATGGCCAACCTAAGGAACTTGTGCTGGACCCTCTCAATCAAATTAATGTAGTGTTTATGCCTGGGACTCCAGATCACCGACGCATATTCAACATGCGGCCTCACCAATGCTACGTATAGTAATTTCAATGTTCTGATATGTTTAAAGTCTTTACCGAATCGGGCTATAAACCCAAGGGTTTTCAACGCCTTACAATTAATATTACGATAGTGGTTACGAAAGTCCAGCCCTGACGTAAACGTAACCCCAAGATCCAGGACTTCCGCGACCTCTGTCAGAGAGGAATCGCCCAGAGTGTATGTAGAAGGAAAGCCCCTGATTGTCCTGTGAGACCTTAATAATACGCATTTACCAGTGTTTAGTCGCATCCTGTTTGCGGTACACCACTCCTCGAACCTAAGGAGATCTGCCTGCAACAGATCAACGTCATCAATACAACTAATAGTGCGGAAGATCTTAAGATCATCCGCATACATAAGAAATCTACTGTGCAGAAAAACCTCCTTAAGATCATTAATAAAGAGGAGAAACAGGAGCGGCCCTATGTGCGATCCCTGAGGGACACCTGAGGTCACATTAACTGGATCGGACAATTGATCCTGTATCCTAACCACCTGTACACGGCCTTCAAGATAGCTATTGATCCAAGCGAGGAGCGGCCCATTAATGCCTATTGAGCTTATTTACTAAGCAGGATGGAATGATCAACAGAGTCGAAAGCTTTCCGGAAGTCCGTGTACACGGTATCAACTTGGAGACCGTCATCGAGTGCAGCCGAGATGAAGCACTGGTAAACCGCAAGATTGGAAATCGTCGAACGTCCAGGGACAAATCCATGCTGTTCATCGCAGATGACATTAATGAGCTTAGGCATTAAGTGCTCAGTAAGAATCTCTTCGAAGATCTTCGGCATGACCGATAGTTTGCATATCGGTCTGTAATTCCTTACGTCCGAGCGGTCGCCTGCCTTGAAAACCGGAGTGACCAGTGAGGTCTTCCATGCAACAGGGAAAATACCCCTAGCTAGCGAGGAATTAAAGATGTGCCAGAGGGGCCTAGCTAGAATAAAACGACACTCCTTTAGAAACAATGGTGGAACACCATCGAAACCCGGACCTTTTGACGTGTCAAGCGAATCAAGCATGGAGTAGATTTGACCAATCGAAATAGAAATTGAGTGCAAATTAACATCACTGTCCGGGGTAGAACCAGGAATCAGGGCAGGCGCCGTAACGGACCGGATGGAATATACAGAGCCAAAGAAGTCTGCGAAAAGATTAGCTACCGCCTCATTCGAGGAGGCAGAAGCGTGGTCCAGATAAACGCTACCGGGAATTCCATGCCCGCCACGCCTGGCGTTTACGAATTTCCAAAAACTCTGGACATTATCACACACAGCACTCTCAACACCATCCATATACTCACTATGTTCACGCGCTAAGACAAGCTTACATCTCGAACGGAGACTCGCAAAGCACAGATAATCGCTCCGTGAACCTGAGCTCTTAAAGATCTTATGTGCCCTTTTCTTCTGCCGAATCAAGTACCTTAAACCCGGTGAAAACCACGGCGGATACGAGGAATGGACCACAGACTTAATCGGAATAAAGGCTTCAATTGCATGATTAATATGTCCATACAAACGTTCAAGAGCGGTATCCGGCTCAGAGTCCCCAGTCTCATAATCCCAGTCAACAGAGTTGAGGTAATCGATAACACCGTTGTAATCACCACGCTTAAAGTCCCTGAACTCCGTTATACCGCTCTTATGGCCAGGGCCCGAGGCCAAACCGTTAAACAATACATATAATGGTGGATGATAGGCATCAGGTTGAATAAGGACATCAATAACCCGATCGATGGTGACATTAGAGCAGCTAACAAAGACAAGATCGAGCATAACGTCGAAGTCATTAAAAACATTGTTCATTTGGGCCAGATTGCAGTACCCGGCACACCCCAGAAGGAGGTCAATGGCAGCGGATTCATTCGACGAAATGCCCGACCTTCTAAAGCACTCCTGACCAGAGTCATTGAACCAAACCGCATGAGGCAGGTTAAAATCACCATAAAGACACACGGTATCATCGCTAAACTTATGGTAAAGCTCAATGACCGAGTCAACAAAACTTGCATAAAGTGAAGTCTGGGCCACGGGCGGAATATAAACGGCCCCCAGAAGGAGATATTTATTAGTGTGAAGGTGGACTCTAACAAATAGCTGTTCCACCTCAGAACAATTGGCTGTTACGATGCGGGATGACCACGAGTTCTTGACGGCGATGAGAACACCTCCACCTCTAGTGAAGCAGCTGGTTCGAAGAGATCTATCACATCTGTACACAGTATAATCACGTAAACCCAGTTCGTTAGAAGAAATCGCCGGAGTGAGCCAGGTCTCAACAAAAATAATAATATCATACGAAACCGCGGACAAGAGAACAGAGTTAGCAAGAGAATCTAATTTGGTGCGCAGACCACGGACATTTTGTACGTAAACTAAAGGGTTCAACTCGCGTTTTTTTGAGCCGCGTCCTTATGCGGTCTACCCTCCACGATTTTCGGAAAACCACGAACATAACGGATTGTCTTCCGAGTATCACCCTGTTCATGGAGAACCCGTAATCTTTCCCTAAGCTGCTCAAGGGTCTCGCGCTGCTGCTTAGTCTTATCATCAGAAATCTTGAAAGGGCCTTTGTAGCGATGCTTATTTTGCAGAATACTCTTCACTTCCGCTGCAGAGTTGAGGCGAACACAGAGAGGCCTACAAGGTACCCTGCCCAACTTGCCAAGGCGATGAGCAACCAGATCCTGGTTGGAAAAGGGGCCAATTTCAGTTAGGACACCCCGTGCCGCGGTCACGTCGGTTGACCTCATCAATTCCGGAGTTGCTTCACGAGGCTCCGGGACACCAAAGATAATGATATTTTTGGATCTCGTCTCCCTGTCATGCAGTTCTTCAAGGAGATCGTCCGCTAACAAAGGCCGCTGATCGGAGGAGGTGGTAGCCTTATCTTCAAGAGCCGTAACGCGGCCAGTCAGGGAGTCAATTTCCGATCTTATCCCACTCAATTCCGCTCTAATACCCGTTAAAAAGTCCTCACGTAGAGCCGCTAGCTTCGAATCGATGATGTCGCTTACTATATCGCTTATCGTCTCGGCGGATGGTAAGGAAGATAGCGTCTGCAGTGTGGCTGCCGGTATAGCAGATAATGAATGTACCGGCGACGCGATAGCCTGGCTAACGGTAGCCTGAGACAAAGGCACACCAGCACTACAATTCAAAAGTTCTTTCCCAAACCAGGGATGGCCCGTACGAGCCAGACACGAGGGCCCAGGATGGCTGGCCACTCCACAACCCGCACAAATGACCGGATCAGCAACCATAGCGGAACAGCCCTTACACTTCCTTGAGGCACGAGGCATATTGGCACTGAGATACAGAATCCGAACACGAAACTACCGAAACACTTCACGAAGTTGAGCCCTTATAATCAGGGATAGATGACCCAGTAGTACTAATAATTACGGGTCCGCAACAGTTTTTGGCTAAAATCCGCACTCGACGAAATACCCGTAAATGAATTTTAAAGAGGCACACAATGAGACACGTGTTAACGTACGCTTAATCAAAACAAAGACGACTTGTCACCTCGACGGCTAGATGATGAATAATGGCCAATCGACGTCATGTCCGACGACTATAGGGTCGTACCCACGACCCCGGGACTTGATTGGCCCGGCACCGTCATGTCCAACGACTATCGGATCGTCCCTATGACCACGGGCCTAAGTTGACCAGCCGCCGACATGTCCGATGACTATAGGGTCGTCCCTATGACCCCGGGACTAGATTGGCCCGCCACCGTCATGTCCGACGACTATCGGATCGTCCCCACGACCACGGGCCAAAGTTGGCCAGCCGCCGACTTGTCCGACGACTATAGGGTCGTCCCCACGACCCCGGGACTAGGTTGGCTCGCCACCGATATGCCTGACGACTATAGGGTCGTCCCCACGACCCCGGGACTAGGTTGGCCGGCCGCCGACTTGTCCGACGACTATAGGGTCGTCCCCACGACCCCCCGACTAGGTGGGCTCGCCGACGACATGTCCGACGACTATAAGGTCGTCCCCACGACCCCGGGCCAAAGTTGGACAGCCGCCGACTTGTCCGACGACTAAAAGGTCGTCCCCACGACCACGGGCCAAAGTTGGCCAGCCGGCGACATTTCCGACGACTATAGGGTCGTCCCCACGGCCACGGGCCAAAGTTGGCCAGCCGCCGACATGTCCGGCGACTATAGATTCGTCCCCACAACCCCGGGCCAAAGATGGCCAGCCGCCGACTTGTCCGACGACTATAGGGTCGTCCCTACGATCCCGGGACTAGATTGGGCCGCCACCGCCATGTCCGACGACATTAAGGTCGTCCCCACGGCCACGGGCCAAAGTTGGCCAGCCGCCGACATGTCCGACGACTATAGATTCGTCCCCACGACCCCGGGCCAAAGTTGGCCAGCCGCCGACATGTCCGACGACTATAGGGTCGTCCTCACGACCACGGGCCAAATTTGGCCAGCTGCCGACTTGTCCGAACATTATAGGGTCGTCCCCGCGACGCCGGGACTAGGTTGGCTCGCCGCCGACATTTCCGACGACTATAGGGTCGTCCCCACGACCACGGGCCATATTTGGCCAGCCGCCGACTTGTCCGACGACTATAGGGTCGTCCCCACGACCCCGGGTCTAGGTTGGCCAGCCGCCGACATGTCCGACGACTATAGAGTCGTCCCCAAGACACCGGGCCAAAGTAGGACAGCCGCCGACATCTCCGACGACTATAGGGTCGTCCCCACGACCCCGGGCCAAAGTTGGCCAGCCGCCGAAATGTCCGACGACTATAGGGTCGTCCCCACGACCCCGGGACTAGATTGGCCCGCCACCGTCATGTCCGACGACTATAGGGTCGTCCCCACGACCCCGGGCCAAATTTGGCATGCCGCCGAAATGTCCGACGACTGTAGGGTCGTACCCACGACCCCGGGACTAGGCTGACAAGCCGCCAACATGTCCGACGACTATAGGGTCGTCCCCACGACCCCGGGCCAAAGTTGGCCAGCCGCCGAAATGTCCGACGACTATAGGGTCGTCCCCACGACCCCGGGCCAAAGTTGGCCAGCCGCCGACTTGTCCGACGACTATAGGGTCGTCCATACGATCCCGGGACTAGATTGGGCAGCCGCCGACTTGTCCGACGACTATAGGGTCGTCCCCACGATCCCAGGACTAGATTGGCCCGCCACCGCCATGTCCGACGATTATAGGGTTGTCCCAACGACCACGGGCCCACTTTGGCCAGCCGCCGACATATCTGACGACTAAAGGGTCGTCCCCACGACCACGGGCCAAAGTTTGCCAGCCGCCGACTTGTCCGACGACTATAGGGTCGTCCCCACGGCCCCGGGACTAGGTTGGCCCGCAGCCGACTTGTCCGACGACTATAGGGTCGTCCCCACGGCCCCGGGACTAGGTTGGCCCGCAGCCGACTTGTCCGACGACTATAGGGTCGTCCCCACGACTACGGTGTAAAGTTGGCTCGCCGCCGACATGTCCGACGACTATAGGCTCGTCCCCACGACCCCCGGACTAGCTTGGCTCGCCGCCGACTTGTCCGACGAGTATAGGGTCCTCCCCACGACCACGGGCCAAAGTTGGCCAGCCGCCGACATGTCCGACGACTATAGGGTCGTGCCCACGACCCGGGACTAGACTGGCCCGCCACCGACATGTCCGACGACTATAGGGTCGTCCCCACGACCACGGGCAAAAGTTGGCCAGCCGCCGAAATATCCGACGACTATAGGGTCGTCCCCACGACCCCGGGCCAAAGTTGGCCAGCCGCCGACATGTCCGACGACTATAGGGTCGTCCCCACGACCCCCGGACTAGGTTGGTACGCCGCCGACTTGTCCGACGACTGTAGGGTCGTCCCCACGACCCCGGGACTAGATTGGCCCGCCACCGTCATTTCCGACGACTATAGGGTCGTCCCCACGACCACGGGCCAAAGTTGGCCAGCCGCCGACATGTCCGACGACTATAGGGTCGTCCCCACGACCCGGGACTAGACTGGCCCGCCACCGTCATGTCCGACGACTATAGGGTCGTCCCCACGACCCCCGGACTAGGTTGGCCGGCCGCCGACTTGTCCGACGACTATAGGGTCGTCCCCACGACCCCCGGACTAGGTGGGCTCGCCGCCGACTTGTCCGACGACTATAGGGTCGTTCCCACGACCCCGGGCCAAAGTTGGCAAGCTGCCGACTTATCCGACGACTATAGGGTCGTCCCCACGACCCCGGGACTAGGTAGGCCCGCCGCCGACTTGTCCGACGACTATAGGGTCGTCCCCACGACCCCGCGACTAGATTGGCACGCCACCGTTATGTCCGACGACTATAGGGTCGTCCCCACGACCACGGGCCAAAGTTGGACAGCCGCCGACATGTCCGACGACTATAGGGTCGTCCCCACGACCACGGGCCAAAGTTGACCAGCCGCCGGCTTGCCCGACGATTATAGGGTCGTCCCCACGACCCCGGGACTAGACTGGCCCGCCACCGTCATGTCCGACGACTATAGGGTCGTCCCCACGACCCCCGAACTAGGTTGGTACGCCGCCGACTTGTCCGACGAGTATAGGGTCCTCCCCACGACCACGGGCCCAAGTTGGCCAGCCGATGACATGTCCGACGACTATAGGGTCGTGCCCACGACCCGGGACTAGACTGGCCCGCCACCGACATGTCCGACGACTGTAGGGTCGTCCCCACGACCACGGGCCAAAGTTGGCCAGCCGCCGACATATCCGACGACTATAGGGTCGTCCCCACGACCCCGGGCCAAAGTTGGCCAGCCGCCGACATGTCCGACGACGATAGGGTCGTCCCCACGACCCGGGACTAGAGTGGCCCGCCACCGTCATGTCCGACGACTATATGGTCGTCCCCACGACCACGGGCCAATGTTGGCCAGCCGCTGACTTGTCCGACGACTATAGGGTCGTCCCCACGACCGCGGGACTAGATTGGCTCGCCGCCGACTTGTCCGACGACTGTAGGGTCGTCCCCACGACCCCGGGCCAAAGTTGGCAATCCGCCGAAATGTCCGACGACTATAGGGTCGTCCCCACGACCGCGAGCCAAGGATATCCAGCCGCCGTCTTGTCCGACGACTATAGGGTCGTCCCCACGACCCCGGGCCAATGTTGGACAGCCGCCGACTTGTCCGACGACTATAGGGTCGTACCCACGACCCCGGGACTAGGCTGACAACCCGCCAACATGTCCGACGACTATAGGGTCGTCCCCACGACCCCGGGCCAAAGATGTCCAGCCGCCGTCTTGTCCGACGACTATAGGGTCTTACCCACGACCCCGGGACTAGAATGGCCCGCCACCGTCATGTCCAACGGCTATAGGGTCGTCCCCACAACCACGGGCCAAAGTTGACCAGCCGCCGACATTTCCGACGACTATAGAGTCATCCCCACGACACCGGGCCAAAGTTGGCCAGCCACCGACATGTCCGATGACTATAGGGTCGTCCCCACGACCCCGGGACAAGGTTGGCCCGCCGCCGACTTGTCCGACGAGTATAGGGCCGTACCCACGACCCCGGGACTAGGCTGACAAGCCGCCAACATGTCCGACGACTATAGGGTCGTCCCCACGACCCCGGGCCAAAGTTGGCCAGCCGCCGAAATGTCCGACGACTATAGGGTCGTCCCCACGACCCCGGGACTAGATTGGCCCGCCACCGTCATGTCCGACGACTATAGAGTCGTCCCCACGACCCCGGGCCAAAGTTGGCAAGCCGCCGAATTGTCCGACGACTGTAGGGTCGTACCCACGACCCCGGGACTAGGCTGACAAGCCGCCAACATGTCCGACGACTATAGGGTCGTCCCCACGACCCCGGGCCAAAGTTGGCAAGCCGCCGAAATGTCCGACGACTGTAGGGTCGTCCCCACGACCCCGGGACTAGATTGGCCCGCCACCGTCAAGTCCGACGACTATAGGGTCGTCCCCAGGACCTCGGGACTAGATTGGCCCGCCACCGTCAAGTCCGACGACCATAGGGTCGTCCCCACGACCCCGGGCCAAAGTTGGACAGCCGCCGACTTGTCCGACGACTATAGGATCGTCCCCACGACCACGGGCCAAAGTTGGCCAGCCGCCGGCTTGTCCGACGAATATAGGGTCGTCCCCACGACCCCGGGACTAGGTTGGCCCGCCGCCGACTTGTCCGACGACTATAGGGTCGTCCCCACAACCACGGGCCAAAGTTGACCAGCCGCCGACATTTCCGACGACTATAGAGTCATCCCCACGACACCGGGCCAAAGTTGGCCAGCCACCGACATGTCCGATGACTATAGGGTCGTCCCCACGACCCCGGGACAAGGTTGGCCCGCCGCCGACTTGTCCGACGACTATAGGGCCGTACCCACGACCCCGGGACTAGGCTGACAAGCCGCCAACATGTCCGACGACTATAGGGTCGTCCCCACGACCCCGGGCCAAAGTTGGCCAGCCGCCGAAATGTCCGACGACTATAGGGTCGTCCCCACGACCCCGGGACTAGATTGGCCCGCCACCGTCATGTCCGACGACTATAGGGTCGTCCCCACGACCCCGGGCCAAATTTGGCATGCCGCCGAAATGTCCGACGACTGTAGGGTCGTCCCCACGACCCCGGGACTAGATTGGCCCGCCACCGTCAAGTCCGACGACTATAGGGTCGTCCCCAGGACCTCGGGACTAGATTGGCCCGCCACCGTCAAGTCCGACGACCATAGGGTCGTCCCCACGACCCCGGGCCAAAGTTGGACAGCCGCCGACTTGTCCGACGACTATAGGGTCGTCCCCACGACCCCGGGCCAAAGATGTCCAGCCGCCGTCTTGTCCGACGACTATAGGGTCTTACCCACGACCCCCGGATTAGATTGGCCCGCCACCGTCATGTCCAACGACTATAGGGTCGTCCCCACAACCACGGGCCAAAGTTGACCAGCCGCCGACATTTCCGACGACTATAGAGTCATCCCCACGACACCGGGCCAAAGTTGGCCAGCCACCGACATGTCCGATGACTATAGGGTCGTCCCCACGACCCCGGGACAAGGTTGGCCCGCCGCCGACTTGTCCGACGACTATAGGGCCGTACCCACGACCCCGGGACTAGGCTGACAAGCCGCCAACATGTCCGACGACTATAGGGTCGTCCCCACGACCCCGGGCCAAAGTTGGCCAGCCGCCGAAATGTCCGACGACTATAGGGTCGTCCCCACGACCCCGGGACTAGATTGGCCCGCCACCGTCATGTCCGACGACTATAGGGTCGTCCCCACGACCCCGGGCCAAATTTGGCATGCCGCCGAAATGTCCGACGACTGTAGGGTCGTACCCACGACCCCGGGACTAGGCTGACAAGCCGCCAACATGTCCGACGACTATAGGGTCGTCCCCACGACCCCGGGCCAAAGTTGGCCAGCCGCCGAAATGTCCGACGACTATAGGGTCGTCCCCACGACCCCGGGACTAGATTGGCCCGCCACCGTCATGTCCGACGACTGTAGGGTCGTCCCCACGACCCCGGGCCAAAGTTGGCAAGCCGCCGAAATGTCCGACGACTGTAGGGTCGTACCCACGACCCCGGGACTAGGCTGACAAGCCGCCAACATGTCCGACGACTATAGGGTCGTCCCCACGACCCCGGGCCAAAGTTGGCAAGCCGCCGAAATGTCCGACGACTGTAGGGTCGTCCCCACGACCCCGGGACTAGATTGGCCCGCCACCGTCAAGTCCGACGACAATAGGGTCGTCCCCACGACCCCGGGTCGAGGTTGGCCAGCCGCTGACATTTCCGACAACTATAGAGTCGTCCCCACGACACCGGGCCAAAGTTGGCCAGCCGCCGACATGTCCGACGACTATAGGGTCGTCCCCACGACCCCGGGCCAAAGTTGGCCAGCCGCCGACTTGTCCGACGACTATAGGGTCGTCCATACGATCCCGGGACTAGATTGGGCAGCCGCCGACTTGTCCGACGACTATAGGGTCGTCCCCACGATCCCAGGACTAGATTGGCCCGCCACCGCCATGTCCGACGATTATAGGGTTGTCCCAACGACCACGGGCCCACTTTGGCCAGCCGCCGACATATCTGACGACTAAAGGGTCGTCCCCACGACCACGGGCCAAAGTTTGCCAGCCGCCGACTTGTCCGACGACTATAGGGTCGTCCCCACGGCCCCGGGACTAGGTTGGCCCGCAGCCGACTTGTCCGACGACTATAGGGTCGTCCCCACGACTACGGTGTAAAGTTGGCTCGCCGCCGACATGTCCGACGACTATAGGCTCGTCCCCACGACCCCCGGACTAGCTTGGCTCGCTGCCGACTTGTCCGACGACTATAGGGTCGTCCCCACGACCCCGGGCAAACGTTGGCCAGCCGCCGACTTGTCCGACGACTATAGGGTCGTCCCCATGACCCGGGACTAGACTGGCCCGCCACCGTCATGTCCGACGACTATAGGGTCGTCCCCACGACCCCCGGACTAGGTTGGTACGCCGCCGACTTGTCCGACGAGTATAGGGTCCTCCCCACGACCAGGGGCCAAAGTTGGCCAGCCGGCGACATGTCCGACGACTATAGGGTCGTCCCTACGACCCCGGGACTAGGTTGGCTCGCCACCGACATGTCCGACGACTATAGGGTCGTCCCCACGACCCTGGACTAGACTGGCCCGCCACCGTCAAGTCCGACGACTATAGGGTCGTCCCCACGACCCCGGGCCAAAGTTGGACAGCCGCCGACATGTCCGACGACTATAGGGTCGTCCCCACGACCACGGGCCAAAGTTGGCAAGCCGCCGGCTTGCCCGACGATTATAGGGTCGTCCCCACGACCCCGGGACTAGAGTGGCCCGCCACCGTCATGTCCGACGACTATATGGTCGTCCCCACGACCACGGGCCAATGTTGGCAGGCCGCTGACTTGTCCGACGACTATAGGGTCGTCCCCACGACCGCGGGACTAGATTGGCTCGCCGCCGACTTGTCCGACGACTGTAGGGTCGTCCCCATGACCCCGGGACTAGATTGGCCCGCCACCGTCATTTCCGATGACTATAGGGTCGTCCCCACGACCACGGGCCAAAGTTGGCCAGCCGCCGACATGTCCGACGACTATAGGGTCGTCCCCACGACCCGGGACTAGACTGGCCCGCCACCGTCATGTCCGACGACTATAGGGTCGTCCCCACGACCCCCGGACTAGGTTGGCCGGCCGCCGACTTGTCCGACGACTATAGGGTCGTCCCCACGACCCCCGGACTAGGTGGGCTCGCCGCCGACTTGTCCGACGACTATAGGGTCGTTCCCACGACCCCGGGCCAAAGTTGGCAAGCTGCCGATTTATCCGACGACTATAGGGTCGTCCCCACGACCCCGGGACTAGGTAGGCCCGCCGCCGACTTGTCCGACGACTATAGGGTCGTCCCCACGACCCCGCGACTAGATTGGCACGCCACCGTTATGTCCGACGACTATAGGGTCGTCCCCACGACCACGGGCCAATGTTGGACAGCCGCCGACATGTCCGACGACTATAGGGTCGTCCCCACGACCACGGGCCAAAGTTGGCCAGCCGCCGGCTTGCCCGACGATTATAGGGTCGTCCCCACGACCCCGGGCCAAAGTTGGCAAGCCGCCGAAATGTCCGACGACTATAGGGTCGTCCCCACGACCGCGAGCCAAGGATATCCAGCCGCCGTCTTGTCCGACGACTATAGGGTCGTCCCCACGACCTCGGGACTAGGTTGGCCAGCCGCCGACATGTCCGACGACTATAGGGTCGTCCCCACGACCCCGGGCCTAAGTTGGCCAGCCGCCGACATGTCCGACGACTATAGGGTCGTTCCTACGACCCCGGGACTAGATTGGCCCGCCACCGTCATGTCCAACGACTATAGGGTCGTCCCCACAACCCCGGGACTAGGTTGACAAGCCGCCAACATGTCCGACGACTATAGGGTCGTCCCCACGACCCCGGGCCAAAGTTGGCAATCCGCCGAAATGTCCGACGACTGTAGGGTCGTCCCCACGACCCCGGGACTAGATTGGCCCGCCACCGTCATGTCCAACGACTATATGGTCGTCCCCACGACCCCGGGCCAAAGTTGGCCAGCCGCCGACATGTCCAACGACTATTGGGTCGTCCCCACGACCACGGGCCAAAGTTAGCCAGCCGCCGACATGTCCGACGACTATAGGGTCGTCCCCACGACCCTGGACTAGACTGGCCCGCCACCGTCAAGTCCGACGACTATAGGGTCGTCCCCACGACCCCGGGCCAAAGTTGGACAGCCGCCGACATGTCCGACGACTATAGGGTCGTCCCCACGACCACGGGCCAAAGTTGGCAAGCCGCCGGCTTGCCCGACGATTATAGGGTCGTCCCCACGACCCCGGGACTAGAGTGGCCCGCCACCGTCATGTCCGACGACTATATGGTCGTCCCCACGACCACGGGCCAATGTTGGCCAGCCGCTGACTTGTCCGACGACTATAGGGTCGTCCCCACGACCGCGGGACTAGATTGGCTCGCCGCCGACTTGTCCGACGACTGTAGGGTCGTCCCCACGACCCCGGGCCAAAGTTGGCAATCCGCCGAAATGTCCGACGACTATAGGGTCGTCCCCACGACCGCGAGCCAAGGATATCCAGCCGCCGTCTTGTCCGACGACTATAGGGTCGTCCCCACGACCCCGGGCCAATGTTGGACAGCCGCCGACTTGTCCGACGACTATAGGGTCGTACCCACGACCCCGGGACTAGGCTGACAACCCGCCAACATGTCCGACGACTATAGGGTCGTCCCCACGACCCCGGGCCAAAGATGTCCAGCCGCCGTCTTGTCCGACGACTATAGGGTCTTACCCACGACCCCGGGACTAGAATGGCCCGCCACCGTCATGTCCAACGGCTATAGGGTCGTCCCCACAACCACGGGCCAAAGTTGACCAGCCGCCGACATTTCCGACGACTATAGAGTCATCCCCACGACACCGGGCCAAAGTTGGCCAGCCACCGACATGTCCGATGACTATAGGGTCGTCCCCACGACCCCGGGACAAGGTTGGCCCGCCGCCGACTTGTCCGACGAGTATAGGGCCGTACCCACGACCCCGGGACTAGGCTGACAAGCCGCCAACATGTCCGACGACTATAGGGTCGTCCCCACGACCCCGGGCCAAAGTTGGCCAGCCGCCGAAATGTCCGACGACTATAGGGTCGTCCCCACGACCCCGGGACTAGATTGGCCCGCCACCGTCATGTCCGACGACTATAGAGTCGTCCCCACGACCCCGGGCCAAAGTTGGCAAGCCGCCGAATTGTCCGACGACTGTAGGGTCGTACCCACGACCCCGGGACTAGGCTGACAAGCCGCCAACATGTCCGACGACTATAGGGTCGTCCCCACGACCCCGGGCCAAAGTTGGCAAGCCGCCGAAATGTCCGACGACTGTAGGGTCGTCCCCACGACCCCGGGACTAGATTGGCCCGCCACCGTCAAGTCCGACGACTATAGGGTCGTCCCCAGGACCTCGGGACTAGATTGGCCCGCCACCGTCAAGTCCGACGACCATAGGGTCGTCCCCACGACCCCGGGCCAAAGTTGGACAGCCGCCGACTTGTCCGACGACTATAGGATCGTCCCCACGACCACGGGCCAAAGTTGGCCAGCCGCCGGCTTGTCCGACGAATATAGGGTCGTCCCCACGACCCCGGGACTAGGTTGGCCCGCCGCCGACTTGTCCGACGACTATAGGGTCGTCCCCACAACCACGGGCCAAAGTTGACCAGCCGCCGACATTTCCGACGACTATAGAGTCATCCCCACGACACCGGGCCAAAGTTGGCCAGCCACCGACATGTCCGATGACTATAGGGTCGTCCCCACGACCCCGGGACAAGGTTGGCCCGCCGCCGACTTGTCCGACGACTATAGGGCCGTACCCACGACCCCGGGACTAGGCTGACAAGCCGCCAACATGTCCGACGACTATAGGGTCGTCCCCACGACCCCGGGCCAAAGTTGGCCAGCCGCCGAAATGTCCGACGACTATAGGGTCGTCCCCACGACCCCGGGACTAGATTGGCCCGCCACCGTCATGTCCGACGACTATAGGGTCGTCCCCACGACCCCGGGCCAAATTTGGCATGCCGCCGAAATGTCCGACGACTGTAGGGTCGTCCCCACGACCCCGGGACTAGATTGGCCCGCCACCGTCAAGTCCGACGACTATAGGGTCGTCCCCAGGACCTCGGGACTAGATTGGCCCGCCACCGTCAAGTCCGACGACCATAGGGTCGTCCCCACGACCCCGGGCCAAAGTTGGACAGCCGCCGACTTGTCCGACGACTATAGGGTCGTCCCCACGACCCCGGGCCAAAGATGTCCAGCCGCCGTCTTGTCCGACGACTATAGGGTCTTACCCACGACCCCCGGATTAGATTGGCCCGCCACCGTCATGTCCAACGACTATAGGGTCGTCCCCACAACCACGGGCCAAAGTTGACCAGCCGCCGACATTTCCGACGACTATAGAGTCATCCCCACGACACCGGGCCAAAGTTGGCCAGCCACCGACATGTCCGATGACTATAGGGTCGTCCCCACGACCCCGGGACAAGGTTGGCCCGCCGCCGACTTGTCCGACGACTATAGGGCCGTACCCACGACCCCGGGACTAGGCTGACAAGCCGCCAACATGTCCGACGACTATAGGGTCGTCCCCACGACCCCGGGCCAAAGTTGGCCAGCCGCCGAAATGTCCGACGACTATAGGGTCGTCCCCACGACCCCGGGACTAGATTGGCCCGCCACCGTCATGTCCGACGACTATAGGGTCGTCCCCACGACCCCGGGCCAAATTTGGCATGCCGCCGAAATGTCCGACGACTGTAGGGTCGTACCCACGACCCCGGGACTAGGCTGACAAGCCGCCAACATGTCCGACGACTATAGGGTCGTCCCCACGACCCCGGGCCAAAGTTGGCCAGCCGCCGAAATGTCCGACGACTATAGGGTCGTCCCCACGACCCCGGGACTAGATTGGCCCGCCACCGTCATGTCCGACGACTGTAGGGTCGTCCCCACGACCCCGGGCCAAAGTTGGCAAGCCGCCGAAATGTCCGACGACTGTAGGGTCGTACCCACGACCCCGGGACTAGGCTGACAAGCCGCCAACATGTCCGACGACTATAGGGTCGTCCCCACGACCCCGGGCCAAAGTTGGCAAGCCGCCGAAATGTCCGACGACTGTAGGGTCGTCCCCACGACCCCGGGACTAGATTGGCCCGCCACCGTCAAGTCCGACGACAATAGGGTCGTCCCCACGACCCCGGGTCGAGGTTGGCCAGCCGCTGACATTTCCGACAACTATAGAGTCGTCCCCACGACACCGGGCCAAAGTTGGCCAGCCGCCGACATGTCCGACGACTATAGGGTCGTCCCCACGACCCCGGGCCAAAGTTGGCCAGCCGCCGACTTGTCCGACGACTATAGGGTCGTCCATACGATCCCGGGACTAGATTGGGCAGCCGCCGACTTGTCCGACGACTATAGGGTCGTCCCCACGATCCCAGGACTAGATTGGCCCGCCACCGCCATGTCCGACGATTATAGGGTTGTCCCAACGACCACGGGCCCACTTTGGCCAGCCGCCGACATATCTGACGACTAAAGGGTCGTCCCCACGACCACGGGCCAAAGTTTGCCAGCCGCCGACTTGTCCGACGACTATAGGGTCGTCCCCACGGCCCCGGGACTAGGTTGGCCCGCAGCCGACTTGTCCGACGACTATAGGGTCGTCCCCACGACTACGGTGTAAAGTTGGCTCGCCGCCGACATGTCCGACGACTATAGGCTCGTCCCCACGACCCCCGGACTAGCTTGGCTCGCTGCCGACTTGTCCGACGACTATAGGGTCGTCCCCACGACCCCGGGCAAACGTTGGCCAGCCGCCGACTTGTCCGACGACTATAGGGTCGTCCCCATGACCCGGGACTAGACTGGCCCGCCACCGTCATGTCCGACGACTATAGGGTCGTCCCCACGACCCCCGGACTAGGTTGGTACGCCGCCGACTTGTCCGACGAGTATAGGGTCCTCCCCACGACCAGGGGCCAAAGTTGGCCAGCCGGCGACATGTCCGACGACTATAGGGTCGTCCCTACGACCCCGGGACTAGGTTGGCTCGCCACCGACATGTCCGACGACTATAGGGTCGTCCCCACGACCCTGGACTAGACTGGCCCGCCACCGTCAAGTCCGACGACTATAGGGTCGTCCCCACGACCCCGGGCCAAAGTTGGACAGCCGCCGACATGTCCGACGACTATAGGGTCGTCCCCACGACCACGGGCCAAAGTTGGCAAGCCGCCGGCTTGCCCGACGATTATAGGGTCGTCCCCACGACCCCGGGACTAGAGTGGCCCGCCACCGTCATGTCCGACGACTATATGGTCGTCCCCACGACCACGGGCCAATGTTGGCAGGCCGCTGACTTGTCCGACGACTATAGGGTCGTCCCCACGACCGCGGGACTAGATTGGCTCGCCGCCGACTTGTCCGACGACTGTAGGGTCGTCCCCATGACCCCGGGACTAGATTGGCCCGCCACCGTCATTTCCGATGACTATAGGGTCGTCCCCACGACCACGGGCCAAAGTTGGCCAGCCGCCGACATGTCCGACGACTATAGGGTCGTCCCCACGACCCGGGACTAGACTGGCCCGCCACCGTCATGTCCGACGACTATAGGGTCGTCCCCACGACCCCCGGACTAGGTTGGCCGGCCGCCGACTTGTCCGACGACTATAGGGTCGTCCCCACGACCCCCGGACTAGGTGGGCTCGCCGCCGACTTGTCCGACGACTATAGGGTCGTTCCCACGACCCCGGGCCAAAGTTGGCAAGCTGCCGATTTATCCGACGACTATAGGGTCGTCCCCACGACCCCGGGACTAGGTAGGCCCGCCGCCGACTTGTCCGACGACTATAGGGTCGTCCCCACGACCCCGCGACTAGATTGGCACGCCACCGTTATGTCCGACGACTATAGGGTCGTCCCCACGACCACGGGCCAATGTTGGACAGCCGCCGACATGTCCGACGACTATAGGGTCGTCCCCACGACCACGGGCCAAAGTTGGCCAGCCGCCGGCTTGCCCGACGATTATAGGGTCGTCCCCACGACCCCGGGCCAAAGTTGGCAAGCCGCCGAAATGTCCGACGACTATAGGGTCGTCCCCACGACCGCGAGCCAAGGATATCCAGCCGCCGTCTTGTCCGACGACTATAGGGTCGTCCCCACGACCTCGGGACTAGGTTGGCCAGCCGCCGACATGTCCGACGACTATAGGGTCGTCCCCACGACCCCGGGCCTAAGTTGGCCAGCCGCCGACATGTCCGACGACTATAGGGTCGTTCCTACGACCCCGGGACTAGATTGGCCCGCCACCGTCATGTCCAACGACTATAGGGTCGTCCCCACAACCCCGGGACTAGGTTGACAAGCCGCCAACATGTCCGACGACTATAGGGTCGTCCCCACGACCCCGGGCCAAAGTTGGCAATCCGCCGAAATGTCCGACGACTGTAGGGTCGTCCCCACGACCCCGGGACTAGATTGGCCCGCCACCGTCATGTCCAACGACTATATGGTCGTCCCCACGACCCCGGGCCAAAGTTGGCCAGCCGCCGACATGTCCAACGACTATTGGGTCGTCCCCACGACCACGGGCCAAAGTTAGCCAGCCGCCGACATGTCCGACGACTATAGGGTCGTCCCCACGACCCTGGACTAGACTGGCCCGCCACCGTCAAGTCCGACGACTATAGGGTCGTCCCCACGACCCCGGGCCAAAGTTGGACAGCCGCCGACATGTCCGACGACTATAGGGTCGTCCCCACGACCACGGGCCAAAGTTGGCAAGCCGCCGGCTTGCCCGACGATTATAGGGTCGTCCCCACGACCCCGGGACTAGAGTGGCCCGCCACCGTCATGTCCGACGACTATATGGTCGTCCCCACGACCACGGGCCAATGTTGGCAGGCCGCTGACTTGTCCGACGACTATAGGGTCGTCCCCACGACCGCGGGACTAGATTGGCTCGCCGCCGACTTGTCCGACGACTGTAGGGTCGTCCCCACGACCCCGGGACTAGATTGGCCCACCACCGTCATTTCCGACGACTATAGGGTCGTCCCCACGACCACGGGCCAAAGTTGGCCAGCCGCCGACTTGTCCGACGACTATAGGGTCGTCCCCATGACCTCGGGACTAGATTGGCCCGCCACCGTCAAGTCCGACGACCATAGGGTCGTCCCCACGACCCCGGGCCAAAGTTGGACAGCCGCCGACTTGTCCGACGACTATAGGGTGGTCCCCACGACCCCGGGACTAGGTTGGCCCGCACGCCGACTTGTCCGACGACTATAGGGTCGTCCCCACGACCCCGGGACTAGGTTGGCTCGCCACCGATATTTCTGACGACTATAGGGTCGTCCCCACGACGCCGGGACTAGGTTGGCTCGCCGCCGACATTTCCGACGACTATAGGGTCATCCCCACGACCACGGGCCATATTTGGCCAGCCGCAGACTTGTCCGACGACTATAGGGTCGTTCCCACGACCCCGGGACTAGATTGGCCCGCCACCGTCATGTCCGACGACTATAGGGTCGTCCCCACGACCCCGGGCCAAATTTGGCATGCCGCCGAAATGTCCGACGACTGTAGGGTCGTACCCACGACCCCGGGACTAGGCTGACAAGCCGCCAACATGTCCGACGACTATAGGGTCGTCCCCACGACCCCGGGACTAGATTGGCCCGCCACCGTCATGTCCGACGACTATAGGGTCGTCCCCACGACCCCGGGCCAAAGTTGGCAAGCCGCCGAAATGTCCGACGACTGTAGGGTCGTACCCACGACCCCGGGACTAGGCTGACAAGCCGCCAACATGTCCGACGACTATAGGGTCGTCCCCACGACCCCGGGACTAGATTGGCCCGCCACCGTCATGTCCGACGACTATAGGGTCGTCCCCACGACCCCGGGCCAAAGTTGGCAAGCCGCCGAAATGTCCGACGACTGTAGGGTCGTACCCACGACCCCGGGACTAGGCTGACAAGCCGCCAACATGTCCGACGACTATAGGGTCGTCCCCACGACCCCGGGCCAAATTTGGCATGCCGCCGAAATGTCCGACGACTATAGGGTCGTCCCCACGACCCCGGGTCTAGGATGGCCAGCCGCCGACATGTCCGACGACTATAGAGTCGTCCCCAAGACACCGGGCCAAAGTAGGACAGCCGCCGACATCTCCGACGACTATAGGGTCGTCCCCACGATCCCGGGACTAGATTGGCTAGCCACCGTCACGTCCGACGACTATCGGATCGTCCCCACGACCACGGGCCAAAGTTGGCCAGCCGCCGACATGTCCGACGACTATAGGGTCGTCCCCACGACCCCGGGACAAGGTTGGCCCGCCGCCGACTTGTCCGACGACTATAGGGTCGTACCCACGACCCCGGGACTAGATTGGCCCGCCACCGTCATGTCCGACGACTATAGGGTCGTCCCCACGACCCCGGGCCAAATTTGGCATGCCGCCGAAATGTCCGACGACTGTAGGGTCGTACCCACGACCCCGGGACTAGGCTGACAAGCCGCCAACATGTCCGACGACTATAGGGTCGTCCCCACGACCCCGGGACTAGATTGGCCCGCCACCGTCATGTCCGACGACTATAGGGTCGTCCCCACGACCCCGGGCCAAAGTTGGCAAGCCGCCGAAATGTCCGACGACTGTAGGGTCGTACCCACGACCCCGGGACTAGGCTGACAAGCCGCCAACATGTCCGACGACTATAGGGTCGTCCCCACGACCCCGGGCCAAAGTTGGCAAGCCGCCGAAATGTCCGACGACTGTAGGGTCGTCCCCACGACCCCGGGACTAGATTGGCCCGCCACCGTCAAGTCCGACGACAATAGGGTCGTCCCCACGACCCCCGGTCGAGGTTGGCCAGCCGCTGACATTTCCGACAACTATAGAGTCGTCCCCACGACACCGGGCCAAAGTTGGCCAGCCGCCGACATGTCCGACGACTATAGGGTCGTCCCCACGACCCCGGGCCAAAGTTGGCCAGCCGCCGACTTGTCCGACGACTATAGGGTCGTCCATACGATCCCGGGACTAGATTGGGCAGCCGCCGACTTGTCCGACGACTATAGGGTCGTCCCCACGATCCCAGGACTAGATTGGCCCGCCACCGCCATGTCCGACGATTATAGGGTTGTCCCAACGACCACGGGCCCACTTTGGCCAGCCGCCGACATATCTGGCGACTAAAGGGTCGTCCCCACGACCACGGGCCAAAGTTTGCCAGCCGCCGACTTGTCCGACGACTATAGGGTCGTCCCCACGGCCCCGGGACTAGGTTGGCCCGCAGCCGACTTGTCCGACGACTATAGGGTCGTCCCCACGACTACGGTGTAAAGTTGGCTCGCCGCCGACATGTCCGACGACTATAGGCTCGTCCCCACGACCCCCGGACTAGCTTGGCTCGCCGCCGACTTGTCCGACGACTATAGGGTCGTCCCCACGACCCCGGGCAAACGTTGGCCAGCCGCCGACTTGTCCGACGACTATAGGGTCGTCCCCATGACCCGGGACTAGACTGGCCCGCCACCGTCATGTCCGACGAATATAGGGTCGTCCCCACGACCCCCGGACTAGGTTGGTACGCCGCCGACTTGTCCGACGAGTATAGGGTCCTCCCCACGACCACGGGCCAAAGTTGGCCAGCCGGCGACATGTCCGACGACTATAGGGTCGTCCCTACGACCCCGGGACTAGGTTGGCTCGCCACCGACATGTCCGACGACTATAGGGTCGTCCCCACGACCCTGGACTAGATTGGCCCACCACCGTCATTTCCGACGACTATAGGGTCGTCCCCACGACCACGGGCCAAAGTTGGCCAGCCGCCGACATGTCCGACGACTATAGGGTCGTCCCCACGACCCTGGACTAGAGTGGCCCGCCACCGTCAAGTCCGACGACTATAGGGTCGTCCCCACGACCCCGGGCCAAAGTTGGACAGCCGCCGACATGTCCGACGACTATAGGGTCGTCCCCACGACCACGGGCCAAAGTTGGCCAGCCGCCGACATGTCCGACGACTATAGGGTCGTCCCCACGACCCCCGGACTAGGTTGGTACGCCGCCGACTTGTCCGACGACTGTAGGGTCGTCCCCACGACCCCGGGACTAGATTGGCCCGCCACCGTCATTTCCGACGACTATAGGGTCGTCCCCACGACCACGGGCCAAAGTTGGCCAGCCGCCGACATGTCCGACGACTATAGGGTCGTCCCCACGACCCGGGACTAGACTGGCCCGCCACCGTCATGTCCGACGACTATAGGGTCGTCCCCACGACCCCCGGACTAGGTTGGTACGCCGCCGACTTGTCCGACGAGTATAGGGTCCTCCCCACGACCACGGGCCAAAGTTGGCCAGCCGCCGACATGTCCGACGACTATAGGGTCGTGCCCACGACCCGGGACTAGACTGGCCCGCCACCGACATGTCCGACGACTATAGGGTCGTCCCCACGACCACGGGCAAAAGTTGGCCAGCCGCCGAAATATCCGACGACTATAGGGTCGTCCCCACGACCCCGGGCCAAAGTTGGCCAGCCGCCGACATGTCCGACGACTATAGGGTCGTCCCCACGACCCCCGGACTAGGTTGGTACGCCGCCGACTTGTCCGACGACTGTAGGGTCGTCCCCACGACCCCGGGACTAGATTGGCCCGCCACCGTCATTTCCGACGACTATAGGGTCGTCCCCACGACCACGGGCCAAAGTTGGCCAGCCGCCGACATGTCCGACGACTATAGGGTCGTCCCCACGACCCGGGACTAGACTGGCCCGCCACCGTCATGTCCGACGACTATAGGGTCGTCCCCACGACCCCCGGACTAGGTTGGCCGGCCGCCGACTTGTCCGACGACTATAGGGTCGTCCCCACGACCCCCGGACTAGGTGGGCTCGCCGCCGACTTGTCCGACGACTATAGGGTCGTTCCCACGACCCCGGGCCAAAGTTGGCAAGCTGCCGACTTATCCGACGACTATAGGGTCGTCCCCACGACCCCGGGACTAGGTAGGCCCGCCGCCGACTTGTCCGACGACTATAGGGTCGTCCCCACGACCCCGCGACTAGATTGGCACGCCACCGTTATGTCCGACGACTATAGGGTCGTCCCCACGACCACGGGCCAAAGTTGGACAGCCGCCGACATGTCCGACGACTATAGGGTCGTCCCCACGACCACGGGCCAAAGTTGGCCAGCCGCCGGCTTGCCCGACGATTATAGGGTCGTCCCCACGACCCCGGGACTAGAGTGGCCCGCCACCGTCATGTCCGACGACTATAGGGTCGTCCCCACGACCCCCGAACTAGGTTGGTACGCCGCCGACTTGTCCGACGAGTATAGGGTCCTCCCCACGACCACGGGCCCAAGTTGGCCAGCCGCCGACATGTCCGACGACTATAGGGTCGTGCCCACGACCCGGGACTAGACTGGCCCGCCACCGACATGTCCGACGACTATAGGGTCGTCCCCACGACCACGGGCCAAAGTTGGCCAGCCGCCGACATATCCGACGACTATAGGGTCGTCCCCACGACCCCGGGCCAAAGTTGGCCAGCCGCCGACATGTCCGACGACGATAGGGTCGTCCCCACGACCCGGGACTAGAGTGGCCCGCCACCGTCATGTCCGACGACTATATGGTCGTCCCCACGACCACGGGCCAATGTTGGCCAGCCGCTGACTTGTCCGACGACTATAGGGTCGTCCCCACGACCGCGGGACCAGATTGGCTCGCCGCCGACTTGTCCGACGACTGTAGGGTCGTCCCCACGACCCCGGGCCAAAGTTGGCAATCCGCCGAAATGTCCGACGACTATAGGGTCGTCCCCACGACCGCGAGCCAAGGA
>CAWVQO010000040.1:15000-17938 GCA_963932275.1 Andrena praecox | reverse complement strand
ACTCTAATTTGTTCAAAGTAAACGTACCGGCCCACCTCGACACTCAGTGAAGAGCACCGCGATGGGATATTAGTTGGACCGCCCCGTGAAGAGCTAAGCCCACCGGTAGGACGTACCACATAATGCCAGTTAAACACCGCGAGCGGTGAACCGACACTGTGACACACAGATTCAACTACGAGCTTTTTAACCGCAACAACTTTAATATACGCTATTGGAGCTGGAATTACCGCGGCTGCTGGCACCAGACTTGCCCTCCAATGGATCCTTGTTAAAGGATTTAAAGTGTACTCATTCCGATTACGGGGCCTCGGATGAGTCCCGTATCGTTATTTTTCGTCACTACCTCCCCGTGCCGGGAGTGGGTAATTTGCGCGCCTGCTGCCTTCCTTGGATGTGGTAGCCGTTTCTCAGGCTCCCTCTCCGGAATCGAACCCTGATTCCCCGTTACCCGTTACAACCATGGTAGGCGCAGAACCTACCATCGACAGTTGATAAGGCAGACATTTGAAAGATGCGTCGCCGGTGCTAGATGACCATGCGATCAGCACAAAGTTATTCAGAGTCACCAAAGCAAACGATGGGACGGACGGCAAACCATCCGCCACCGATTGGTTTTGATCTAATAAAAGCGTTCCTTCCATCTCTGGTCGGAACTCTGTTTTGCATGTATTAGCTCTAGAATTACCACAGTTATCCAAGTAAATGTGGGTACGATCTAAGGAACCATAACTGATTTAATGAGCCATTCGCGGTTTCACCTTAATACGGTATGTACTGAGACATGCATGGCTTAATCTTTGAGACAAGCATATGACTACTGGCAGGATCAACCAGGGAGCTTCGCGAAGCTTCCCTCTCTCTTCGAATTCACACACACTTTCGTGTTCTTTCCGTTCTCATTCGCGTCGTCCGCTCTTTTAGAGACGGATCGACGATGCCCCATTCATTTTTGATTTTATAAAACTTGCACAACAGCGTGCAGTTTTAGACACATCAATATCCTCGATTTGTTCCACAAATTCTCTATCTCGGATATGTGCGCCTCCAGAGACACCCAACATATCACACCCAGGATTTTCCACTGACTAACTCCTCGGATGATACGTGGTGTGCCTTCTCTCCACTCTCCCTCTTATTCTACTTCTCTTCCAGACACCATATACATCCTAGATTTTCCACTGACTAATTCGGATAATATGTGCCTTTCTCTCTCCACACTCCTTTTAATTATATCATACTTCGAGGCATCATATCGTTTCGATTTTTCCACTGACTAAAATTTTAATCGGATATGTGCCTTTCATATATACGTTCACAGAACGATCTCAGTTACAGACAAAATTCATTATATTTCCTTCATAAATATAAGGATGGCATCGGATGCTCGATAAAGCGCGTATCACGCGTGCCGCTGCATCCACCGGAAGCACGGAGTACACGCACGCTAGCATCCACCGTAGAAGCACGGACCACTACACGCTGGACAAATCGACAAAGCGCGTATCATTCACGCTGGTCATGTACGTAATAGCGCGGACAAGTGCATGCTGAGCAAACGGGAAAGCGCGGACCGTGCCATGCTGGTCATAACGAGTTGGCACGTAATGTGCGCGCTAGGCATATCGAGATCTGACACCTCTTGGGTTTGTATCTACTTTCTCCCTCTTTCAAAGTTCGAACTTTTATAGTTCGATACTTTATATGTACCCGACGCTAGCCTTCCTTAGCGTTTTGTTAAAGTTTAAATCGTCCATCTGCGTGGATAAAGAGTTGAATGCATAAGGTCGTACAAGCATACACATAAGTGCATACGTGTCACCAACGTCACTTTTGGACGCTCACCACATAAGGGCCATTCGGTCTTAGACACCGACCCGTGGTAATGCTGTGTGGAGAAATCCGAAACGCAACACGGCAAGAACAGTCGAGACAGAATCTCGAGGAGCGGTGACTGCTTCTCAACCGAGGTCATAGAATAGCCACGCGCCCAACGCTGCTCCGACCGAGACGCTCGGACCGTCGCTCTCCCTTATAGATACCGAACGGCCGGCCGGAACGCCGGCGCCGCCGTACCTTACGCACGGGCGCTTATGGGTGTAAACCGCCGCTACAACAGCCCGTTCGCCTGGCACGCTGGGACTTAGCCGCGGAGAGCGCCGGGGCCAAGAGTGAACCGACTGAACGAATTATTATAAACAATCGCCGCGACCATTAACACGATAAATACACGGTCCGAAACAACATTCGAAAATAATTTCTCGGGACTTTGAAATTTTCGGAGCGATTGGAGTTTTTCGCGATTATCTCGAAAACGAGCACGACGACCGCGGTCGAACCATTAGAGAAATACGTTCGCAATGCAACGGGGAACAAGGATCGACGGTTGTTTCGAAGATTGGTCGAATTTGATGGTCGGTCGGACGACGGTGCCGAAGGACTGAAATCTGTCGGGACTTTGAAATTTTCGGAGCGATTGGAGTTTTTCGCGATTATCTCGAAAACGAGCACGACGACCGCGGTCGAACCATTAGAGAAATACGTTCGCAATGCAACGGGGAACAAGGATCGACGGTTGTTTCGAAGATTGGTCGAGTTTGGTGGTCGGTCGGACGGCGGTGCCGAAGGACTGAGATGTGTCGGGACTTTGAAATTTTCGGAGCGATTGGAGTTTTTCGCGATTATCTCGAAACCGAGCACGACGACCGCGGTCGAACCATTAGAGAAATACGTTCGCAATGCAACGGGGAACAAGGATCGACGGTTGTTTCGAAGATTGGTCGAATTTGGTGGTCGGTCGGACCACGGTGCCGAAGGACTGAAATCTGTCGGGACTTTGAAATTTTCGGAGCGATTGGAGTTTTTCCCGATTATCTCGAAAACGAGCACGACGACCGCGGTCGAACCATTAGAGAAATACGTTCGCAATGCAACGGGG
>CAWVQO010000040.1:2500-10000 GCA_963932275.1 Andrena praecox | reverse complement strand
TCTCAAGCAACCCGACTCTATGGAGAGATCCTCCCGAAACGCGTACCGGTCGCTACGGGCCTGGCACCCTCTGCGGGTAAGTGGCCCCATTCAAGATGGACTTGGACGCGGTGCGACGTCACGGGATAAACGGATCCTCCTGAACACTACAATTCCCTGCGGCGGAACCGCGGGATTCAGTGCTGGGCTAATTCCTGTTCGCTCGCCGCTACTAAGGAAATCCTTGTTAGTTTCTTTTCCTCCGCTTAGTAATATGCTTAAATTCAGCGGGTAATCTCGCCTACTCTGAGGTCGTCGTCAATCGTTTTATTATATATTTGTGCCACCAGAGAAAAATAGGCTGAGAGAGACCGTGAAATGAAGAGAAGATATTTTGGAGAAGCGCGCGCGCGCGCTGCCTCCGGAATTATAAAATCGTGCTCCCTCTTTTGGATATTATTGTACCTCGAACGGGTCTCCCGGCGGGAGTACGGGGTGTGCGCGTAGTGGCGGTATCATCCCCGTACACATCCCGGCTCGTAGCCCGACGACGACGGATCGATGTGGATCGATCTCGTTGTATTATATATCCAGAGGTGCCATCGCACGATTCCAGAGGAAAGGTGTCTTTTCGTCGCGCACCGTCGATTCGATCCGCGAGACACTCGCGGAACGAGCACCGGTTTTTACTTTAACGTCCGTCCGCTATATTAGCTTTGAGATTCCGCTGTCCCTCACGCCTCGAGCAGTGTGACTCGAGCAGAGGGAACCGCCGAAAAATAAGCTTTTCCGTGGACTGGACGACCGGTGAGACGCGCGGTGGTCTCGTACACGATCGACCAACAACGCGACAAAGACAATGCGGCGCGCGATCGGGGAGACTCGTTCTTCCATTCTACGAATGAAGAGTCTCTCCCTCTCTTGCGCATTTCGCGCGGCATCAGCGCCTCTCGGTTCGTCGAAAGTTCCAGAAATCGCTCAGCCGCGCCAAGGAGGATTCCGGGGGTACAGAAACGTTAAGAAAAGCGACGAGTGTGGAGCAATCTCTCTTCATCGGATGTTTGGCGCAAACACTCTTTTGTGTGTCGACGGAACGTGGCCATAGGGAGAAAATGAATAGGGCTAGGCGAGGACACGCGCAACTACGGGGAAATACATCGACCCGATATCCTGTTGACGCGTGGTTTATTTATCATCCCGCACAGCGCCTCTATTTTCTCATTGTACACCCTTGGATCTTCACGGCGTCCCGAAGAACGAGTGTGTGTTGCGCCCTCGGTGTTATATAGATTGACTGACAACACTTCTCTCACTTGTCAACGACGACCCTCCTCTTTATAAAATCCCTGGGGCCGCTGTGAACCCGACGATATAGATCGATCGGCGCACGATATGCCGCGCACTGCTCTTTCCTCTCTTCTCTATCATCTCTCGCTGCTGCTCTCCCCTTTTCTCTTTGGTCTCTTTCTCAGGACAAATTTTTCATTTCAGGCGACGTCGGGAGCACGGTAAAAGATCTCGCGCGGAACGTGAAGGCAAATCTACACACACCCCGGTGCGAGCGGAGAGGCTGCTCTGTGTGTGATGATCCAGGGAGCGGTGCCAAGCACACGGGCGGTCGTTGTAAAACAACGACGCACGACGCCGTGAAAGCACGCACGCGAGTCCGCACGATCATTCTCATCACATTCGCCTCTCTCTGCTTCTCGCACGGGAGAGAGAGAGTACACGCTTCACGCGATTCTCACGCGAGCCGTGGCAAACACCGACGAACGGCCCAACTTTCGCTCGTACGTCGCGTATCTCGCGTGTACCATCGACCCGACTCCGAAACGCGTTACATCGTCGGAAACGCGAGACGGCGAGGATGATATTATATACGGAGAACCGACGCAAGCAGTCTTTTGTATGCGATAACGACCCTCAGCCAGGCGTGGTCCAGGAATTGTATCCGTGGACCGCAATGTGCGTTCGAAATGTCGATGTTCATGTGTCCTGCAGTTCACACGTTGACGCGCAATTAGCTGCGTTCTTCATCGACCCACGAGCCAAGTGATCCACCGTTCAGGGTAATCGTGTTATTAAATATGTTCGTTATATCTTTGTTCTCGGTTCGGATGAAGCCGAGGCCCGTGGCGCCTCCAACCAGCGCGCGAAGGAGGTCCGGGCGTCGCCAGCGTTGACGACACTGTGTGAGATTTGTGTCCAGGACGGGAACCGTCGAAGCGTAACGCGGAAACACCGCGCGACACGTCCGACGGCCGAGCGTACAAATTCATTTAAAAACCTTCGAGATACACGGATTACGAGAACCGTAAAATCGCGTACTCTGCGGGCGGGCCACCGCACGCGTCAGCGTCCTCCCCACACGCTCCCCCGAGAGCGGACGCACGGCCGGGGCTTCGATCGGTCCAATCGGACTTTCGCTATCGAAGCTTCACAGCCGGTCCTTTTTTGGCTATCGGGGCGCGATTAAGCGAGCGGTACCGGGGACGCACGTCCACGCGATGGATGTGCGAGCCGCCCTAGGTTACCCGCCGGGTCCTCTCCGAGGAGAGGGTCCGTCGTGTCACAGGACTTCTTTTCGGAGAGCGCGACCAAAACTGAGGAAGCGGGATGCGAGTGGAAGAAGCGTCGTGTCGAGAGAGAGAGATCGCGAAACGTCGCGAAGCACAGGAGGCTTCGACGGCGGCTCGTTCCTCTGCCCTCTCCTCTCTCGCGCGCTTTACTTAACCCCACTCGGGGCGCTTGCGGTGTGTTTTCATCCCTGTCTTGGGTCGCGAGTGACTCTCCTTTCTCGATACGAGCGTACACGCTCGCGCAGACACACGCGCAGACGGTAAGTATCGTGTGTACATAACACGGCGGCACACGCCTCCGATACGAGGTGAACGCGAATCGACGAGGCGGCGGATTACCGGAGGCACGATCGCAACGACGGGTCTTGTTTTGCTTCCCGATCCAGTTAACGACGGCCTCTCGAGAAACCTCGCGCGAGCGCACTCGTGATTGCGTTCGTATTATCGTCCCGTTCTCATAGAGGGGGCGCCGCGGTCTGGCGGTCTGGCGCGCTTCGGCTCTTTGCGCTTCACCGATGGCAGCGGACGGGAGCGTCGCGGTGAGAAACCAGGTTCTCCGTCCGTAGCGACCTCCGCGGCGTAAGCCGTGCCACGCGGTGCTATAATATATACAGAAATGCGTTCGCATTTCGTTTTTGGTATCTGTTTAAATGCATCCGCATTTAGTTTTTGGTATCTGTTTATAAATGCATTCGCATTTATATTAGTTTTTGCATAGTTACGATTCAAGCTTTTTGCTTTTTTGCTCTCTGAGCCTTGTTAATGATCCTTCCGCAGGTTCACCTACGGAAACCTTGTTACGACTTTTACTTCCTCTAAATGATCAAGTTTGGTCATCTTCCCGGCAACATCGGCAATGCCGAGACATTGCCGCGCACCAGTCCGAAGACCTCACTAAATCATTCAATCGGTAGTAGCGACGGGCGGTGTGTACAAAGGGCAGGGACGTAATCAACGCGAGCTTATGACTCGCGCTTACTGGGAATTCCTCGTTCATGGGAATAATTGCAAGCCCCAATCCCTAGCACGAAGGAGGTTCAGCGGGTTACCCGGGCCTTTCGGCCAGGGAAAACACGCTGATTCCTTCAGTGTAGCGCGCGTGCGGCCCAGAACATCTAAGGGCATCACAGACCTGTTATTGCTCAATCTCGTGCGGCTAGAAGCCGCCTGTCCCTCTAAGAAGATTTGTTTGTACGTTGGTAGTAAAAACCCACCGACCGAAGTCGGGGACCTTCGTGATACCATAAGTTACGTCTATTTAGCAGGCTAGAGTCTCGTTCGTTATCGGAATTAACCAGACAAATCGCTCCACCAACTAAGAACGGCCATGCACCACCACCCACCGAATCAAGAAAGAGCTATAAATCTGTCAATCCTTCCGGTGTCCGGGCCTGGTGAGGTTTCCCGTGTTGAGTCAAATTAAGCCGCAGGCTCCACTCCTGGTGGTGCCCTTCCGTCAATTCCTTTAAGTTTCAGCTTTGCAACCATACTTCCCCCGGAACCCAAAAGCTTTGGTTTCCCGGAAGCTGCCCGCCGAGTCATCGGAGGAACTTCGGCGGATCGCTAGCTGGCATCGTTTATGGTTAGAACTAGGGCGGTATCTGATCGCCTTCGAACCTCTAACTTTCGTTCTTGATTAATGAAAACATTTTTGGCAAATGCTTTCGCTTCTGTCCGTCTTGCGACGATCCAAGAATTTCACCTCTAACGTCGCAATACGAATGCCCCCATCTGTCCCTATTAATCATTACCTCGGGGTTCCGAAAACCAACAAAATAGAACCGAGGTCCTATTCCATTATTCCATGCACACAGTATTCAGGCGAAGGTAGCCTGCTTTGAGCACTCTAATTTGTTCAAAGTAAACGTACCGGCCCACCTCGACACTCAGTGAAGAGCACCGCGATGGGATATTAGTTGGACCGCCCCGTGAAGAGCTAAGCCCACCGGTAGGACGTACCACATAATGCCAGTTAAACACCGCGAGCGGTGAACCGACACTGTGACACACAGATTCAACTACGAGCTTTTTAACCGCAACAACTTTAATATACGCTATTGGAGCTGGAATTACCGCGGCTGCTGGCACCAGACTTGCCCTCCAATGGATCCTTGTTAAAGGATTTAAAGTGTACTCATTCCGATTACGGGGCCTCGGATGAGTCCCGTATCGTTATTTTTCGTCACTACCTCCCCGTGCCGGGAGTGGGTAATTTGCGCGCCTGCTGCCTTCCTTGGATGTGGTAGCCGTTTCTCAGGCTCCCTCTCCGGAATCGAACCCTGATTCCCCGTTACCCGTTACAACCATGGTAGGCGCAGAACCTACCATCGACAGTTGATAAGGCAGACATTTGAAAGATGCGTCGCCGGTGCTAGATGACCATGCGATCAGCACAAAGTTATTCAGAGTCACCAAAGCAAACGATGGGACGGACGGCAAACCATCCGCCACCGATTGGTTTTGATCTAATAAAAGCGTTCCTTCCATCTCTGGTCGGAACTCTGTTTTGCATGTATTAGCTCTAGAATTACCACAGTTATCCAAGTAAATGTGGGTACGATCTAAGGAACCATAACTGATTTAATGAGCCATTCGCGGTTTCACCTTAATACGGTATGTACTGAGACATGCATGGCTTAATCTTTGAGACAAGCATATGACTACTGGCAGGATCAACCAGGGAGCTTCGCGAAGCTTCCCTCTCTCTTCGAATTCACACACACTTTCGTGTTCTTTCCGTTCTCATCGCGTCGTCCGCTCTTTTAGAGACGGATCGACGATGCCCCATTCATTTTTGATTTTATAAAACTTGCACAACAGCGTGCAGTTTTAGACACATCAATATCCTCGATTTGTTCCACAAATTCTCTATCTCGGATATGTGCGCCTCCAGAGACACCCAACATATCACACCCAGGATTTTCCACTGACTAACTCCTCGGATGATACGTGGTGTGCCTTCTCTCCACTCTCCCTCTTATTCTACTTCTCTTCCAGACACCATATACATCCTAGATTTTCCACTGACTAATTCGGATAATATGTGCCTTTCTCTCTCCACACTCCTTTTAATTATATCATACTTCGAGGCATCATATCGTTTCGATTTTTCCACTGACTAAAATTTTAATCGGATATGTGCCTTTCATATATACGTTCACAGAAAGATCTCAGTTACAGACAAAATTCATTATATTTCCTTCATAAATATAAGGATGGCATCGGATGCTCGATAAAGCGCGTATCACGCGTGCCGCTGCATCCACCGGGAAGCACGGAGTACACGCACGCTAGCATCCACCGTAGAAGCACGGACCACTACACGCTGGACAAATCGACAAAGCGCGTATCATTCACGCTGGTCATGTACGTAATAGCGCGGACAAGTGCATGCTGAGCAAACGGGAAAGCGCGGACCGTGCCATGCTGGTCATAACGAGTTGGCACGTAATGTGCGCGCTAGGCATATCGAGATCTGACACCTCTTGGGTTTGTATCTACTTTCTCCCTCTTTCAAAGTTCGAACTTTTATAGTTCGATACTTTATATGTACCCGACGCTAGCCTTCCTTAGCGTTTTGTTAAAGTTTAAATCGTCCATCTGCGTGGATAAAGAGTTGAATGCATAAGGTCGTACAAGCATACACATAAGTGCATACGTGTCACCAACGTCACTTTTGGACGCTCACCACATAAGGGCCATTCGGTCTTAGACACCGACCCGTGGTAATGCTGTGTGGAGAAATCCGAAACGCAACACGGCAAGAACAGTCGAGACAGAATCTCGAGGAGCGGTGACTGCTTCTCAACCGAGGTCATAGAATAGCCACGCGCCCAACGCTGCTCCGACCGAGACGCTCGGACCGTCGCTCTCCCTTATAGATACCGAACGGCCGGCCGGAACGCCGGCGCCGCCGTACCTTACGCACGGGCGCTTATGGGTGTAAACCGCCGCTACAACAGCCCGTTCGCCTGGCACGCTGGGACTTAGCCGCGGAGAGCGCCGGGGCCAAGAGTGAACCGACTGAACGAATTATTATAAACAATCGCCGCGACCATTAACACGATAAATACACGGTCCGAAACAACATTCGAAAATAATTTCTCGGGACTTTGAAATTTTCGGAGCGATTGGAGTTTTTCGCGATTATCTCGAAAACGAGCACGACGACCGCGGTCGAACCATTAGAGAAATACGTTCGCAATGCAACGGGGAACAAGGATCGACGGTTGTTTCGAAGATTGGTCGAATTTGATGGTCGGTCGGACGACGGTGCCGAAGGACTGAAATCTGTCGGGACTTTGAAATTTTCGGAGCGATTGGAGTTTTTCGCGATTATCTCGAAAACGAGCACGACGACCGCGGTCGAACCATTAGAGAAATACGTTCGCAATGCAACGGGGAACAAGGATCGACGGTTGTTTCGAAGATTGGTCGAGTTTGGTGGTCGGTCGGACGGCGGTGCCGAAGGACTGAGATGTGTCGGGACTTTGAAATTTTCGGAGCGATTGGAGTTTTTCGCGATTATCTCGAAACCGAGCACGACGACCGCGGTCGAACCATTAGAGAAATACGTTCGCAATGCAACGGGGAACAAGGATCGACGGTTGTTTCGAAGATTGGTCGAATTTGGTGGTCGGTCGGACCACGGTGCCGAAGGACTGAAATCTGTCGGGACTTTGAAATTTTCGGAGCGATTGGAGTTTTTCCCGATTATCTCGAAAACGAGCACGACGACCGCGGTCGAACCATTAGAGAAATACGTTCGCAATGCAACGGGGAACAAGGATCGATGGTTGTTTCGAAGATTGGTCGAGTTTGGTGGTCGGTCGGACGACGGTGCCGAAGGACTGAAATCTGTCGGGACTTTGAAATTTTCGGAGCGATTGGAGTTTTTCGCGATTATCTCGAAACCGAGCACGACGACCGCGGTCGAACCATT
>CAWVQO010000038.1:0-91205 GCA_963932275.1 Andrena praecox | reverse complement strand
GACGACCCTATAGTCGTCGGACAAGACGGCGGCTGGACATCTTTGGCCCGGGGTCGTGGGGACGACCCTACAGTCTTCGGACATTTCGGCGGCTTGCCAACTTTGGCCCGGGGTCGTGGGGACGACCCTATAATCGTCGGACATTTCGGCGGCATGCCAACTTTGGCCCGTGGTCGTGGGGACGACCCTATAGTCGTTGGACATGACGGTGGCGGGCCAATCTAGTCCCGAGGTCCTGGGGACGACCCTATAGTCGTCGGACAAGTCGGCGGCTGGCCAACCTAGACCCGGGGTCGTGGGGACGACCGTATTGTCGTCGGACATGACGGTGGCGGGTCAATCTAGTCCCGGGGTCGTGGGGACGACCCTATAGTCGTCGGACATGTCGGCGGCTGGCCAACTTTGGCCCGTGGTTGTGGGGACGACCCTATAGTCGTTGGACATGACGGTGGCGGGCCAATCTAGTCCCGGGGTCGTGGGGAGGTCCCTATAGTCGTCGGACATGTCGGCGGCTGGCCAACTTTGGCCCGTGGTTGTGGGGACGACCCTATAGTCGTTGGACATGACGGTGGCGGGCCAATCTAGTCCCGGGGTCGTGGGGACGACCCTATAGTCGTCGGACATGTCGGCGGCTGGCCAACTTTGGACCGGTGTCGTGGGGACGACTCTATATTCGTCGGAAATGTCGGCGGCTGGCCAACCTGGACCCGAGGTCGTGGGGACGACCCTATTGTCGTCGGACATGACGGTGGCGGGCCAATCTAGTCTCGGGGTCGTGGGGACGACCCTATAGTCGTCGGACATGTCGGCGGCTGGCCAACTTTGCCCCGGGGTCGTGGGGACGACCCTACAGTCTTCGGACATTTCGGCGGCTTGCCAACTTTGGCCCGGGGTCGTGGGGACGACCCTATAATCGTCGGACATTTCGGCGGCATGCCAACTTTGGCCCGTGGTCGTGGGGACGACCCTATAGTCGTTGGACATGACGGTGGCGGGCCAATCTAGTCCCGAGGTCCTGGGGACGACCCTATAGTCGTCGGATAAGTCGGCGGCTGGCCAACCTAGACCCGGGGTCGTGGGGACGACCGTATTGTCGTCGGACATGACGGTGGCGGGCCAATCTAGTCCCGGGGTCGTGGGGACGACCCTATAGTCGTCGGACATGTTGGCGATTGGCCAACATTGGCCCGGGGTCGTGGGGACGACCCTATAGTCTTCGGACATGACGGTAGCGGGCCAATCTAGACCCGAGGTTCTGGGGACGACCCTATAGTAGTCGGACATGTCGGCGGCTGGCCAACCTAGACCCGGGGTCGTGGGGACGACCCTATTGTCGTCGGACATGACGGTGGCGGGCCAATCTAGTCCCGGGGTCGTGGGGACGACACTATAGTCGTCGGACATGTCGGCGGCTGGCCAACTTTGGCCCGGTGTCGTGGGGACGACTCTATAGTCGTCGGAAATGTCGGCGGCTGGCCAACCTGGACCCGGGGTCGTGGGGACGACCCTATAGACGTCGGACTTGACAGTGGCGGGCCAATCTAGTCCCGGTGTCGTGGGGACGACCCTAAAGTCGTCGGACATTTCGGCGGCTTGCCAACTTTGGCCCGGGGTCGTGGGACGACCCTATAGTCGTCGGACTTGTCGGTAGCGGGCCAATCTAGTCCCGAGGTCGTGGGGACGACCCTATAGTCTTCGGACATGACGGTAGCGGGCCATTCTAGACCCGAGGTCGTGGGGACGACCCTATAATCGTTGGACATGACGGTGGCGGGCCAATCTAGTCCCGGGGTCGTAGGGACGACCCTATAGTCGTCGGACATGTTGGCGATTGGCCAACATTGGCCCGGGGTCGTCGGGGCGACCCTATAGTCGTCAGACATGTCGGCGGCTGGCCAACCTAGTCCCGGCGTCGTGGGGACGACCCTATAGTCGTCGGACATGACGGTGGCGGACCAATCTAGTCTCGGGGTCGTGGGTACGACCCTATAGTCGTCGGACAAGTCGGCGGCTGGACAACCTAGACCCGGGGTCGTGGGGACGAACCTATTGTCGTCGGACATGACGGTGGCGGGCCAATCTAGTCCCGGGGTCGTGGGGACGACCCTATAGTCGTCGGACATGTCGGCGGCTGGCCAACTTTGGCCCGGTGTCGTGGGGACGACTCTATAGTCGTCGGAAGTGTCGGCGGCTAGCCAACCTGGACCCGGGGTCGTGGGGACGACCCTATTGTCGTCGGACATGACGGTGGCGGGCCAATCTAGTCTCGGGGTCGTGGGGACGACCCTATAGTCGTCGGACATGTCGGCGTCTGGCCAACTTTGGCCCGCGGTCGTGGGGACTCCTCTATAGTCGTCGGAAATGTCGGCGGCTGGCCAACCTGGACTCGGGGTCGTGGGGACGAGCCTATAGTCGTCGGACAAGACGGCGGCTGGACATCTTTGGCCCGGGGTCGTGGGGACGACCCTATAGTCGTCGGACATGTCGGCGGCTGGCCAACTTTGGCCCGGTGTCGTGGGGATGACCCTACAGTCTTCGGACATTTCGGCGGCTTGCCAACTTTGGCCCGGGGTCGTGGGGACGACTCTATAGTCGTCGGAAATGTCGGCGGCTGGCCAACCCGGACTCGGGGTCGTGGGGACGACCCTATAGTCGTCGGACAAGACGGCGGCTGCACATCTTTGGCCCGGGGTCGTGGGGACGACCCTATAGTCGTCGGACATGTTGGCGGCTTGTCAGCCTAGTCCCGGGGTGGTGGGTACGACCCTATAGTCGTCGGACAAGTCGGCGGCGGGCCAACCTTGTCCCGGGGTCGTGGGGACGACCCTATAGTCGTCGGACATGTCGGCAGCTGGCCAACTTTGGCCCGGGGTCGTGGGGACGACCCTATAGTCGTCGGACATGTCGGCGGATGGCCAACTTTGGCCCGTGGTTGTGGGGACGACCCTATAGTCGATGGACATGACGGTGGCGGGCCAATCTAGTCCCGGGTCGTGGGGACGACCCTATAGTCGTCGGACAAGACGGCGGCTGGACATCTTTGGCCCGGGGTCGTGGGGACGACCCTATAGTCGTCGGACATGTTGGCGGCTTGTCAGCCTAGTCACAGGGTCGTGGGTACGACCCTATAGTCGTCGGACAAGTCGGCGGCGGGCCAACCTTGTCCCGGGGTCGTGGGGACGACCCTATAATCGTCGGACATGTCGGCGGCTGGCCAACTTTGGCCCGGTGTCGTGGGGACGACTCTATAGTCGTCGGAAATGTCGGCGGCTGGCCAACCTGGACCCGGGGTCGTGGGGACGACCCTATTGTCGTCGGACATGACGGTGGCGGGCCAATCTAGTCTCGGGGTCGTGGGGACGACCCTATAGTCGTCGGACATGTCGGCGGCTGGCCATCTTTGGCCCGGGGTCGTGGGGACGAACCTATTGTCGTCGGACATGACGGTGGCGGGCCAATCTAGTATCGGGGTCGTGGGGACGACCCTATAGTCGTCGGACATGTCGGCGGCTGGCCAACTTTGGCCCGGTGTCGTGGGGACGACTCTATAGTCGTCGGAAGTGTCGGCGGCTGGCCAACCTGGACCCGGGGTCGTGGGGACGACCCTATTGTCGTCGGACATGACGGTGGCGGGCCAATCTAGTCTCGGGGTCGTGGGGACGACCCTATAGTCGTCGGACATGTCGGCGTCTGGCCAACTTTGGCCCGCGGTCGTGGGGACGCCTCTATAGTCGTCGGAAATGTCGGCGGCTGGCCAACCTGGACTCGGGGTCGTGGGGACGAGCCTATAGTCGTCGGACAAGACGGCGGCTGGCCAACCTAGACCCGGGGTCGTGGGGACGACCCTATTGTCGTCGGACATGACGGTGGCGGGCCAATCTAGTCCCGGGGTCGTGGGGACGACACTATAGTCGTCGGACATGTCGGCGGCTGGCCAACTTTGGCCCGGTGTCGTGGGGACGACTCTATAGTCGTCGGAAATGTCGGCGGCTGGCCAACCTGGACCCGGGGTCGTGGGGACGACCCTATAGACGTCGGACTTGACAGTGGCGGGCCAATCTAGTCCCGGTGTCGTGGGGACGACCCTAAAGTCGTCGGACATTTCGGCGGCTTGCCAACTTTGGCCCGGGGTCGTGGGACGACCCTATAGTCGTCGGACTTGTCGGTAGCGGGCCAATCTAGTCCCGAGGTCGTGGGGACGACCCTATAGTCTTCGGACATGACGGTAGCGGGCCATTCTAGACCCGAGGTCGTGGGGACGACCCTATAATCGTTGGACATGACGGTGGCGGGCCAATCTAGTCCCGGGGTCGTAGGGACGACCCTATAGTCGTCGGACATGTTGGCGATTGGCCAACATTGGCCCGGGGTCGTCGGGGCGACCCTATAGTCGTCAGACATGTCGGCGGCTGGCCAACCTAGTCCCGGCGTCGTGGGGACGACCCTATAGTCGTCGGACATGACGGTGGCGGACCAATCTAGTCTCGGGGTCGTGGGTACGACCCTATAGTCGTCGGACAAGTCGGCGGCTGGACAACCTAGACCCGGGGTCGTGGGGACGAACCTATTGTCGTCGGACATGACGGTGGCGGGCCAATCTAGTCCCGGGGTCGTGGGGACGACCCTATAGTCGTCGGACATGTCGGCGGCTGGCCAACTTTGGCCCGGTGTCGTGGGGACGACTCTATAGTCGTCGGAAGTGTCGGCGGCTAGCCAACCTGGACCCGGGGTCGTGGGGACGACCCTATTGTCGTCGGACATGACGGTGGCGGGCCAATCTAGTCTCGGGGTCGTGGGGACGACCCTATAGTCGTCGGACATGTCGGCGTCTGGCCAACTTTGGCCCGCGGTCGTGGGGACTCCTCTATAGTCGTCGGAAATGTCGGCGGCTGGCCAACCTGGACTCGGGGTCGTGGGGACGAGCCTATAGTCGTCGGACAAGACGGCGGCTGGACATCTTTGGCCCGGGGTCGTGGGGACGACCCTATAGTCGTCGGACATGTCGGCGGCTGGCCAACTTTGGCCCGGTGTCGTGGGGATGACCCTACAGTCTTCGGACATTTCGGCGGCTTGCCAACTTTGGCCCGGGGTCGTGGGGACGACTCTATAGTCGTCGGAAATGTCGGCGGCTGGCCAACCCGGACTCGGGGTCGTGGGGACGACCCTATAGTCGTCGGACAAGACGGCGGCTGCACATCTTTGGCCCGGGGTCGTGGGGACGACCCTATAGTCGTCGGACATGTTGGCGGCTTGTCAGCCTAGTCCCGGGGTGGTGGGTACGACCCTATAGTCGTCGGACAAGTCGGCGGCGGGCCAACCTTGTCCCGGGGTCGTGGGGACGACCCTATAGTCGTCGGACATGTCGGCAGCTGGCCAACTTTGGCCCGGGGTCGTGGGGACGACCCTATAGTCGTCGGACATGTCGGCGGATGGCCAACTTTGGCCCGTGGTTGTGGGGACGACCCTATAGTCGATGGACATGACGGTGGCGGGCCAATCTAGTCCCGGGTCGTGGGGACGACCCTATAGTCGTCGGACAAGACGGCGGCTGGACATCTTTGGCCCGGGGTCGTGGGGACGACCCTATAGTCGTCGGACATGTTGGCGGCTTGTCAGCCTAGTCACAGGGTCGTGGGTACGACCCTATAGTCGTCGGACAAGTCGGCGGCGGGCCAACCTTGTCCCGGGGTCGTGGGGACGACCCTATAATCGTCGGACATGTCGGCGGCTGGCCAACTTTGGCCCGGTGTCGTGGGGACGACTCTATAGTCGTCGGAAATGTCGGCGGCTGGCCAACCTGGACCCGGGGTCGTGGGGACGACCCTATTGTCGTCGGACATGACGGTGGCGGGCCAATCTAGTCTCGGGGTCGTGGGGACGACCCTATAGTCGTCGGACATGTCGGCGGCTGGCCATCTTTGGCCCGGGGTCGTGGGGACGAACCTATTGTCGTCGGACATGACGGTGGCGGGCCAATCTAGTATCGGGGTCGTGGGGACGACCCTATAGTCGTCGGACATGTCGGCGGCTGGCCAACTTTGGCCCGGTGTCGTGGGGACGACTCTATAGTCGTCGGAAGTGTCGGCGGCTGGCCAACCTGGACCCGGGGTCGTGGGGACGACCCTATTGTCGTCGGACATGACGGTGGCGGGCCAATCTAGTCTCGGGGTCGTGGGGACGACCCTATAGTCGTCGGACATGTCGGCGTCTGGCCAACTTTGGCCCGCGGTCGTGGGGACGCCTCTATAGTCGTCGGAAATGTCGGCGGCTGGCCAACCTGGACTCGGGGTCGTGGGGACGAGCCTATAGTCGTCGGACAAGACGGCGGCTGGCCAACCTAGACCCGGGGTCGTGGGGACGACCCTATTGTCGTTGGACATGACGGTGGCGGGCCAATCTAGTCCCGGGGTCGTGGGGACGACCCTATAGTCGTCGGACATGTCGGCGGCTGGCCAACATTGGCCCGTGGTCGTGGGGACGATCCAATAGTCGTCGGACATGTCGGCGGCATGCCAACTTTGGCCCGTGGTCGTGGGGGCGAACCTATAGTCGTTGGACATGACGGTGGCGGGCCAATCTAGTCCCGGGGTCGTAGGGACGACCCTATAGTCGTCGGACATGTCGGCGATTGGCCAACATTGGCCCGGGGTCGTGGGGACGACCCTATAGTCGTCGGACATGTCGGCGGCTGGCTAACCTAGTCCCGAGGTCGTGGGGACGACCCTATAGTCGTCGGACTTGACGGTGGCGGGCCAATCTAGTCCCGGGGTCGTGGGGACGACCCTATTGTCGTCGGACATGAAGGTGGCGGGCCAATCTAGTCTCGGGGTCGTGGGGACGACCCTATAGTCGTCGGACATGTCGGCGGCTGGCCAACTTTGGCCCGGGGTCGTGGGGACGACCCTATAGTCGTCGGACATGACGGTGGCGGACCAATCTAGTCTCGGGGTCGTGGGTACGACCCTATAGTCGTCGGACAAGTCGGCGGCTGGACAACCTAGACCCGGGGTCGTGGGGACGACCCTATAATCGTCGGACATGACGGTGGCGGGCCAATCTAGTCCCGGGGTCGTGGGGACGACCCTATAATCGTTGGACATGACGGTGGCGGGCCAATCTAGTCCCGGGGTCGTAGGGACGACCCTATAGTCGTCGGACATGTTGGCGATTGGCCAACATTGGCCCGGGGTCGTCGGGGCGACCCTATAGTCGTCAGATATGTCGGCGGCTGGCCAACCTAGTCCCGGGGTAGTGGGGACGACCCTATAGTCGTCGGACATTTCGGCGGCTTGCCAACTTTGGCCCGGGGTCGTGGGGACGACCCTAAAGTCGTCGGACATTTCGGCGGCTTGCCAACTTTGGCCCGGGGTCGTGGGACGACCCTATAGTCGTCGGACTTGTCGGTAGCGGGCCAATCTAGTCCCGAGGTCGTGGGGACGACCCTATAGTCTTCGGACATGACGGTAGCGGGCCATTCTAGACCCGAGGTCGTGGGGACGACCCTATAGTAGTCGGACATGTCGGCGGCTGTCCAACTTTGGCGCGGTGTCGTGGGGACGACTCTATAGTCGTCGGACATGTCGGCAGCTGGGCAACCTAGACCCGGGGTCGTGGGGACGACCCTATTGTCGTCGGACATGAAGGTGGCGGGCCAATCTAGTCTCGGGGTCGTGGGGACGACCCTATAGTCGTCGGACATGTCGGCGGCTGGCCAACTTTGGCCCGGGGTCGTGGGGACGACCCTATAGTCGTCGGACATGACGGTGGCGGACCAATCTAGTCTCGGGGTCGTGGGTACGACCCTATAGTCGTCGGACAAGTCGGCGGCTGGACAACCTAGACCCGGGGTCGTGGGGACGAACCTATTGTCGTCGGACATGACGGTGGCGGGCCAATCTAGTCCCGGGGTCGTGGGGACGACCCTATAGTCGTCGGACATGTCGGCGGCTGGCCAACTTTGGCCCGGTGTCGTGGGGACGACTCTATAGTCGTCGGAAGTGTCGGCGGCTGGCCAACCTGGACCCGGGGTCGTGGGGACGACCCTATTGTCGTCGGACATGACGGTGGCGGGCCAATCTAGTCTCGGGGTCGTGGGGACGACCCTATAGTCGTCGGACATGTCGGCGTCTGGCCAACTTTGGCCCGCGGTCGTGGGGACGCCTCTATAGTCGTCGGAAATGTCGGCGGCTGGCCAATCTAGTCCCGGGGTCGTGGGGACGACCCTATAATCGTTGGACATGACGGTGGCGGGCCAATCTAGTCCCGGGGTCGTAGGGACGACCCTATAGTCGTCGGACATGTTGGCGATTGGCCAACATTGGCCCGGGGTCGTCGGGGCGACCCTATAGTCGTCAGACATGTCGGCGGCTGGCCAACCTAGTCCCGGGGTAGTGGGGACGACCCTATAGTCGTCGGACATTTCGGCGGCTTGCCAACTTTGGCCCGGGGTCGTGGGGACGACCCTATAGTCGTCGGACATGTCGGCGGCTGGCCAACTTTGGCCCGTGGTTGTGGGGACGACCCTATAGTCGTTGGACATGACGGTGGCGGGCCAATCTAGTCCCGGGGTCGTGGGGACGACCCTATAGTCGTCGGACATGTCGGCGATTGGCCAACATTGGCCCGGGGTCGTGGGGACGACCCTATAGTCGTCGGAATGTCGGCGGCTGGCCAACCTGGATTCGGGGTCGTGGGGACGACCCTATAGTCGTCGGACAAGACGGCGGCTGGACATCTTTGGCCCGGGGTCGTGGGGACGACCCTATAGTCGTCGGACATGTTGGCGGCTTGTCAGCCTAGTCCCGGGGTCGTGGGTACGACCCTATAGTCGTCGGACAAGTCGGCGGCTGGCCAACCTAGACCCGGGGTCGTGGGGACGACCCTATTGTCGTCGGACATGGCGGTGGCGGGCCAATCTAGTCTCGCGGTCGTGGGGACGACCCTATAATCGTCGGACATGACGGTGGCGGGCCAATCTAGTCCCGGGGTCGTGGGGACGACCCTATAGTCGTCGGACATGTCGGCGGCTGGCCAACTTTGGCCCGGTGTCGTGGGGACGACCCTATAGTCGTCGGACATTTCCGCGGCATGCCAACTTTGGCCCGTGGTCGTGGGGACGACCCTATAGTCGTCAGACATGTCGGCGGCTGGCCAATCTAGTCCCGGGGTCGTGGGGACGACCCTATAGTCGTCGGACATGTCGGCGGCTGGCCAACTTTGGACCGGTGTCGTGGGGACGACTCTATAGTCGTCGGAAATGTCGGCGGCTGGCCAACCTGAACCCGAGGTCGTGGGGACGACCCTATAGTCGTCGGACTTGACGGTGGCGGGCCAATCTAGTCCCGGGGTCGTGGGGACGACCCTACAGTCGTCGGAAATGTCGGCGGCTGGCCAACCTGGACCCGGGGTCGTGGGGACGACCCTATAGTCGTCGGAATGTCGGCAGCTGGCCAACCTGGACTCGGGGTCGTGGGGACGACCCTATAGTCGTCGGACAAGACGGCGGCTGGACATCTTTGGCCCGGGGTCGTGGGGACGACCCTATAGTCGTCGGACATGTTGGCGGCTTGTCAGCCTAGTCCCGGGGTCGTGGGTACGACCCTATAGTCGTCGGACAAGTCGGCGGCTGGCCAACCTAGACCCGGGGTCGTGGGGACGACCCTATTGTCGTCGGACATGGCGGTGGCGGGCCAATCTAGTCCCGTGGTCGTGGGGACGACCCTATAGTCTTCGGACATGACGGTAGCGGGCCAATCTAGACCCGAGGTCCTGGGGACGACCCTATAGTAGTCGGACATGTCGGCGGCTGGCCAACCTAGTCCCGGGGTCGTGGGGACGTCCCTATTGTCGTCGGACATGACGGTGGCGGGCCAATCTAGTCTCGCGGTCGTGGGGACGACCCTATAATCGTCGGACATGACGGTGGCGGGCCAATCTAGTCCCGGGGTCGTGGGGACGACCCTATAGTCGTCGGACATGTCGGCGGCTGGCCAACTTTGGCCCGGTGTCGTGGGGACGACCCTATAGTCGTCGGACATTTCCGCGGCATGCCAACTTTGGCCCGTGGTCGTGGGGACGACCCTATAGTTATTGGACATGACGGTGGCGGGCTAATCTAGTCCCGGGGTCGTAGGGACGACCCTATAGTCGTTGGACATGTCGGCGATTGGCCAACATTGGCCCGGGATCGTGGAGACGACCCTATAGTCGTCGGACATGTCGGCGGCTGGCCAACTTTGGCGCGTGGTCGTGGGGACGATCCGATTATCGTCGGACATGTCGGCGGCTGGCCAACTTTGGCCCGTGGTCGTGGGGACGATCCAATAGTCGTCGGACATGTCGGCGGCTGGCCAACTTTGGCGCGTGGTCGTGGGGACGATCCGATTGTCGTCGGACATGTCGGCGGCTGGCCAACCTAGACCCGGGGTCGTGGGGACGACCCTATTGTCGTCGGACATGGCGGTGGCGGGCCAATCTAGTCCCGTGGTCGTGGGGACGACCCTATAGTCTTCGGACATGACGGTAGCGGGCCAATCTAGACCCGAGGTCCTGGGGACGACCCTATAGTAGTCGGACATGTCGGCGGCTGTCCAACTTTGGCCCGGTGTCGTGGGGACGACTCTATAGTCGTCGGACATGTCGGCGGCTGGCCAACCTAGACCCGGGGTCGTGGGGACGACCCTATTGTCGTCGGACATGACGGTGGCGGGCCAATCTAGTCCCGGGGTCGTGGGGACGACCCTATAGTCGTCGGACAAGTCGACGGCGGGCCAAGCTTGTCCCGGGGTCGTGGGGACGACCCTATAATCGTCGGACATGACGGTGGCGGGCCAATCTAGTCCCGGGGTCGTGGGGACGACCCTATAATCGTTGGACATGACGGTGGCGGGCCAATCTAGTCCCGGGGTCGTGGGGACGATCCAATAGTCGTCGGACATGTCGGCGGCTGGTCAACTTTGGCCCGTGGTCGTGGGGACGACCCTATAGTCGTTGGACATGTCAGCGGCTGGCCAACTTTGGCCCGTGGTCGTGGGGACGATCCAATAGTCGTCGGACATGTCGGCGGCTGGCCAGCTTTGGCCCGGGGTCGTAGGGACGACCCTATAGTCGTCGGACATGTCGGCGATTTGCCAACATTGGCCCGGGGTCGTGGGGACGACATTATAGTCGTCGGACATGTCGGCGGCTGGCCAACCTAGTCCCGAGGTCGTGGGGACGACCCTATAGTCGTCGGACTTGACGGTGGCGGGCCAATCTAGTCCGGGGGTCGTGGGGACGACCCTACAGTCGTCGGACATTTCGGCGGCTTGCCAACTTTGGCCCGGGGTCGTGGGGACGATCCAATAGTCGTCGGACATGTCGGCGGCTGGTCAACTTTGGCCCGTGGGCGTGGGGACGACCCTATAGTCGTTGGACATGTCAGCGGCTGGCCAACTTTGGCCCGGTGTCGTGGGGACGACCCAATAGTCGTCGGACATGTCGGCGGCTGGCCAACTTTGGCCCGTGGTCGTGGGGACGATCCGATAGTCGTTGGACATGACGGTGGCGGGCCAATCTAGTCCGGGGGTCGTGGGGACGACCCTACAGTCGTCGGACATTTCGGCGGCTTGCCAACTTTGGCCCGGGGTCGTGGGGACGACCCTATAGTCGTCGGACTTGACGGTGGCGGGCCAATCTAGTCCCGGGGTTGTGGGGACGACCCTACAGTCGCCGGACATTTCGGCGGCTTGCCAACTTTGGCCCGGGGTCGTGGGGACGACCCTATAGTCGTCGGACTTGACGGTGGCGGCCAATCTAGTCCCGAGGTCGTGGGGACGACCCTATAGTCGTCGGACTTGACGGTGGCCGGCCAATCTATTCCCGGGGTCGTGGGGACGACCCTACAGTCGTCGGACATTTCGGCGGCTTGCCAACTTTGGCCCGGGGTCGTGGGGACGACCCTATAGTCGTCGGACATGTCGGCGGCTGGCCAAAATTGGCCCGAGGTCGTGGGGGCGACCCTATAGTCGTCGGACATGTCGGCGGCTGGCCAACCTAGTCCCGAGGTCGTCGGACTTGACGGTGGCGGGCCAATCTAGTCCCGGGGTCGTGGGGACGACCCTACAGTCGTCGGACATTTCGGCGGCTTGCCAACTTTGGCCCGGGGTCGTGGGGACGACCCTATAGTCGTCGGACATGACGGTGGCGGACCAATCTAGTCCTGGGGTCGTGGGGACGACCCTATAGTCGTCGGACATGTCGGCGGCTGGCCAACTTTGGCCCGTGGTCGTGGGGACGATCCAATAGTCGTCGGACATGTCGGCGGCTGGCCAACTTTGGCCCGTGGTCGTGGGGACGACCCTATAGTCGTCGGACATGTCGGCGGCTAGCCAACATTGGCCCGTGGTCGTGGGGACGACCCAATAGTCGTTGGAAATGTCAGCGGCTGGCCAACTTTGACCCGGTGTCGTGGGGACGACTCTATAGTCGTCGGACATGTCGGTGGCTGGCCAATCTAGTCCCGGGGTCGTGGGGACGACCCTATAGTCTTCGGACATGTCGGCGGCTGGCCAACTTTGGCCCGTGGTCGTGGGGACGATCCAATAGTCGTCGGACATGTCGGCGGCTGGCCAGCTTTGGCCCGGGGTCGTAGGGACGACCCTATAGTCGTCGGACATGTCGGCGATTGGCCAACATTGGCCCGGGGTCGTGGGGACGACATTATAGTCGTCGGACATGTCGGCGGCTGGCCAACCTAGTCCCGAGGTCGTGGGGACGACCCTATAGTCGTCGGACATGTCGGCGGCTGGCCAGCTTTGGCCCGGGGTCGTAGGGACGACCCTATAGTCGTCGGACATGTCGGCGATTGGCCAACATTGGCCCGGGGTCGTGGGGACGACATTATAGTCGTCGGACATGTCGGCGGCTGGCCAACCTAGTCCCGAGGTCGTGGGGACGAACCTATAGTCGTCGGACATGTCGGCGATTGGCCAACATTTGCCCGGGGTCGTGGGGACGACTCTATAGTCGGCGGACATGTCGGCGGCTGGCCAACTTTGGCCCGTGGTTGTGGGGACGACCCTATAGTCGTCGGACTTGTCGGTAGCGGGCCAATCTAGTCCCGAGGTCGTGGGGACGACGCTATAGTCTTCGGACATGACGGTAGCGGGCCATTCTAGACCCGAGGTCGTGGGGACGACCCTATAGTAGTCGGACATGTCGGCGGCTGTCCAACTTTGGCGCGGTGTCGTGGGGACGACTCTATAGTCGTCGGACATGTCGGCAGCTGGGCAACCTAGACCCGGGGTCGTGGGGACGACCCTATTGTCGTCGGACATGAAGGTGGCGGGCCAATCTAGTCTCGGGGTCGTGGGGACGACCCTATAGTCGTCGGACATGTCGGCGGCTGGCCAACTTTGGCCCGGGGTCGTGGGGACGACCCTATAGTCGTCGGACATGACGGTGGCGGACCAATCTAGTCTCGGGGTCGTGGGTACGACCCTATAGTCGTCGGACAAGTCGGCGGCTGGACAACCTAGACCCGGGGTCGTGGGGACGACCCTATAGTCGTCGGACATGTCGGCGGCTGGCCAACTTTGGCCCGTGGTTGTGGGGACGACCCTATAGTCGTTGGACATGACGGTGGCGGGCCAATCTAGTCCCGGGGTCGTGGGGACGACCCTATAGTCGTCGGACAAGTCGGCGGCTGGCCAACCTAGACCCGGGGTCGTGGGGACGACCCTATTGTCGTCGGACATGGCGGTGGCGGGCCAATCTAGTCCCGTGGTCGTGGGGACGACCCTATAGTCTTCGGACATGACGGTAGCGGGCCAATCTAGTCCCGGGGTCGTGGAGACGACCCTATTGTCGTCGGACATGACGGTGGCGGGCCAATCTAGTCCCGGGGTCGTGGGGACGACCCTATAATCGTCGGACATGACGGTGGCGGGCCAATCTAGTCCCGGGGTCGTGGGGACGACCCTATAGTCGTCAGACATGTCGGCGGCTGGCCAACTTTGGCCCGGTGTCGTGGGGACGACTCTATAGTCGTCGGAAATGTCGGCGGCTGGCCATACTGGACCCGGGGTCGTGGGGACGACCCTATTGTCGTCGGACATGACGGTGGCGGGCCAATCTAGTCTCGGGGTCGTGGGGACGACCCTATAGTCGTCGGACATGTCGGCGGCTGGCCAACTTTGGCCCTGGGTCGTGGGGACGACCCTGTAGCCGTCGGACTTGACGGTGGCAGGCCAATCTAGTCCCGGGGTCGTGGGGACGACCCTACAGTCGTCGGACATTTCGGCGGCTTGCCAACTTTGGCCCGGGGTCGTGGGGACGACCCTATAGTTGTTGGACATGACGGTGGCGGGCTAATCTAGTCCCGGGGTCGTAGGGACGACCCTATAGTCGTTGGACATGTCGGCGATTGGCCAACATTGGCCCGGGGTCGTGGGGACGACCCTATAGTCGTCGGACATGTCGGCGGCTGGCCAACTTTGGCCCGTGGTTGTGGGGACGACCCTATAGTCGTTGGACATGACGGTGGCTTGTCAGCCTAGTCCCGGGGTCGTGGGTACGACCCTATATTCGTCGGACAAGACGGCGGCTGGACATCTTTAGCCCGGGGTCGTGGACGCGACCCTATAGTCGTCGGACATGTTGGCGGCTTGTCAGCCTAGTCACAGGGTCGTGGGTACGACCCTATAGTCGTCGGACATGTCGGCGGCGGGCCAACTTTGGCCCGGTGTCGTGGGGACGACTCTATAGTCGTCGGAAATGTCGGCGGCTGGCCAACCTGGACCCGGGGTCGTGGGGACGACCCTATTGTCGTCGGACATGACGGTGGCGGACCAATCTAGTCTCGGGGTCGTGGGGACGACCCTATAGTCGTCGGACATGTCGGCGGCTGGCCAACTTTGGCCCGGGGTCGTGGGGACGATCCAATAGTCGTCGGACATGTCGGCGGCTGGCCAACTTTGGCCCGTGGTTGTGGGGACGACCCTATAGTCGTTGGACATGACGGTGGCGGGCCAATCTAGTCTCGGGGTCGTGGGGACGACCCTATTGTCGTCGGACATGACGGTGGCGGGCCAACATTGGCCCGGGGTCGTGGGGACGACTCTATAGTCGTCGGACATTTCGGCGGCATGCCAACTTTGGCCCGTGGTCGTGGGGACGACCCTATAGTTGTTGGACATGACGGTGGCGGGCTAATCTAGTCCCGGGGTCGTAGGGACGACCCTATAGTCGTTGGACATGTCGGCGATTGGCCAACATTGGCCCGGGGTCGTGGGGACGACCCTATAGTCGTCGGACATGTCGGCGGCTGGCCAACTTTGGCCCGTGGTTGTGGGGACGACCCTATAGTCGTTGGACATGACGGTGGCTTGTCAGCCTAGTCCCGGGGTCGTGGGTACGACCCTATATTCGTCGGACAAGACGGCGGCTGGACATCTTTAGCCCGGGGTCGTGGAGACGACCCTATAGTCGTCGGACATGTTGGCGGCTTGTCAGCCTAGTCACAGGGTCGTGGGTACGACCCTATAGTCGTCGGACATGTCGGCGGCGGGCCAACTTTGGCCCGGTGTCGTGGGGACGACTCTATAGTCGTCGGAAATGTCGGCGGCTGGCCAACCTGGACCCGGGGTCGTGGGGACGACCCTATTGTCGTCGGACATGACGGTGGCGGACCAATCTAGTCTCGGGGTCGTGGGGACGACCCTATAGTCGTCGGACATGTCGGCGGCTGGCCAACTTTGGCCCGGGGTCGTGGGGACGACCCTATAGCCGTCGGACTTGACGGTGGCGGGCCAATCTAGTCCCGGGGTCGTGGGGACGACCCTACAGTCGTCGGACATTTCGGCGGCTTGCCAACTTTGGCCCGGGGTCGTGGGGACGACCCTATAGTCGTCGGACATGACGGTGGCGGGCCAATTTAGTCCCGGGGTCGTGGGGACGACCCTATAGTCGTCGGACATTTCGGCTGCTTGCCAACTTTGGCCCGGGGTCGTGGGGACGACCCTATAGTCGTCGGACATTTCGGCGGCATGCCAACTTTGGCCCGTGGTCGTGGGGACGACCCTATAGTCGTTGGACATGACGGTGGCGGGCTAATCTAGTCCCGGGGTCGTAGGGACGACCCTATAGTCGTTGGACATGTCGGCGATTGGCCAACATTGGCCCGGGGTCGTGGGGACGACCCTATAGTCGTCGGACATGTCGGCGGCTGGCCAACTTTGGCGCGTGGTCGTGGGGACGATCCGATTGTCGTCGGACATGTCGGCGGCTGGCCAAATTTGGCCCGTGGTCGTGGGGACGATCCAATAGTCGTCGGACATGTCGGCGGCTGGCCAACTTTGGCGCGTGGTCGTGGGGACGATCCGATTGTCGTCGGACATGTCGGCGGCTGGCCAACCTAGACCCGGGGTCGTGGGGACGACCCTATTGTCGTCGGACATGGCGGTGGCGGGCCAATCTAGTCCCGTGGTCGTGGGGACGACCCTATAGTCTTCGGACATGACGGTAGCGGGCCAATCTAGACCCGAGGTCCTGGGGACGACCCTATAGTAGTCGGACATGTCGGCGGCTGTCCAACTTTGGCCCGGTGTCGTGGGGACGACTCTATAGTCGTCGGACATGTCGGCGGCTGGCCAACCTAGACCCGGGGTCGTGGGGACGACCCTATTGTCGTCGGACATGACGGTGGCGGGCCAATCTAGTCCCGGGGTCGTGGGGACGACCCTATAGTCGTCGGACAAGTCGGCGGCGGGCCAAGCCTGTCCCGGGGTCGTGGGGACGACCCTATAATCGTCGGAAATGACGGTGGCGGTCCAATCTAGTCCCGGGGTCGTGGGGACGACCCTATAATCGTTGAACATGACGGTGGCGGGCCAATCTAGTCCCGGGGTCGTAGGGACGACCCTATAGTCGTCGGACATGTTGGCGATTGGGCAACATTGGCCCGGGGTCGTCGGGACGACCCTATAGTCGTCGGACATGTCGGCGGCTGGCCAACCTAGTCCCGGGGTCGTGGGGACGACCCTATAGTCGTCGGACATGTCGGCGGCTGGCCAGCTTTGGCCCGTGGTTGTGGGGACGACCCTATAGTCGTTGGACATGACGGTGGCGGGCCAATCTAGTCCCGGGGTCGTGGGGACGACCCTATAATCGTCGGACATGTCGGCGGCTGGCCAACTTTGGCCCGGTGTCGTGGGGACGACTCTATAGTCGTCGGAAATGTCGGCGGCTGGCCAACCTGGACCCGGGGTCGTGGGGACGACCCTATTGTCGTCGGACATGACGGTGGCGGGCCAATCTAGTCTCGCGGTCGTGGGGACGACCCTATAATCGTCGGAAATGACGGTGGCGGGCCAATCTAGTCCCGGGGTCGTGGGGACGACCCTATAGTCGTCGGACATGTCGGCGGCTGGCCACCTTTGGCCCGGTGTCGTGGGGACGACTCTATAGTCGTCGGAAATGTCGGCGGCTGGACAACCTGGACCCGGGGTCGTGGGGACGACCCTATTGTCGTCGGACATGACGGTGGCGGGCCAATCTAGTCTCGGGGTCGTGGGGACGACCCTATAGTCGTCGGACATGTCGGCGGCTGGCCAACTTTGGCGCGGTGTCATGGGGACGACTCTATAGTCGTCGGACAAGTCGGCGGCTGGCCAACCTAGACCCGGGGTCGTGGGGACGACCGTATTGTCGTCGGACATGACGGTGGCGGGTCAATCTAGTCCCGGGGTCGTGGGGACGACCCTATAGTCGTCGGACATGTCGGCGGCTGGCCAACTTTGGCCCGTGGTTGTGGGGACGACCCTATAGTCGTTGGACATGACGGTGGCGGGCCAATCTAGTCCCGGGGTCGTGGGGACGACCCTATAGTCGTCGGACATGTCGGCGGCTGGCCAACTTTGGCCCGTGGTTGTGGGGACGACCCTATAGTCGTTGGACATGACGGTGGCGGGCCAATCTAGTCCCGGGGTCGTGGGGACGACCCTATAGTCGTCGGACATGTCGGCGGCTGGCCAACTTTGGACCGGTGTCGTGGGGACGACTCTATAGTCGTCGGAAATGTCGGCGGCTGGCCAACCTGGACCCGAGGTCGTGGGGACGACCCTATTGTCGTCGGACATGACGGTGGCGGGCCAATCTAGTCTCGGGGTCGTGGGGACGACCCTATAGTCGTCGGACATGTCGGCGGCTGGCCAACTTTGCCCCGGGGTCGTGGGGACGACCCTACAGTCTTCGGACATTTCGGCGGCTTGCCAACTTTGGCCCGGGGTCGTGGGGACGACCCTATAATCGTCGGACATTTCGGCGGCATGCCAACTTTGGCCCGTGGTCGTGGGGACGACCCTATAGTCGTTGGACATGACGGTGGCGGGCCAATCTAGTCCCGAGGTCCTGGGGACGACCCTATAGTCGTCGGACAAGTCGGCGGCTGGCCAACCTAGACCCGGGGTCGTGGGGACGACCGTATTGTCGTCGGACATGACGGTGGCGGGCCAATCTAGTCCCGGGGTCGTGGGGACGACCCTATAGTCGTCGAATAATTCGGCGGCGGGTCAAGCTTGTCCCGGGGTCGTGGGGACGACCCTATAATCGTCGGACATGACGGTGGCGGGCCAATCTAGTCCCGGGGTCGTGGGGACGACCCTATAGTCGTCGGACAAGACGGCGGCTGGACATCTTTGGGCCGGGGTCGTGGGGACGACCCTATAGTCGTCGGACATGTTGGCGGCTGGCCAACCTAGTCCCGGGGTCGTGGGGACGACCCTATAGTCGTCGGACATTTCGGCGGCTTGCCAACTTTGGCCCGGGGTCGTGGGGACGACCCTATATTCGTCGGACATGTCGGCGGCTGGCCAACTTTGGCCCGTGGTTGTGGGGACGACCCTATAGTCGTTGGACATGACGGTGGCGGGCCAATCTAGTCCCGGGGTCGTGGGGACGACCCTATAGTTGTCGGACATGTCGGCGGCTGGCCAACTTTGGACCGGTGTCGTGGGGACGACTCTATAGTCGTCGGATATGTCGGCGGCTGGCCAACCTGGACCCGGAGTCGTGGGGCCGACCCTATTGTCGTCGGACATGACGGTGGCGGGCCAATCTAGTCTCGGGGTCGTGGGGACGACCCTATAGTCGTCGGACATGTCGGCGGTTGGCCAACTTTGGCCCGGGGTCGTGGGGACGACCCTATAGTCGTCGGACATGACGGTGGCGGACCAATCTAGTCCCGGGGTCGTGGGGACGACCCTATAGTCGTCGGACATGTCGGCGGCTGGCCAACATTGGCCCGTGGTCGTGGGGACGATCCAATAGTCGTCGGACATGCTGGCGGCTTGTCAGCCTAGTCCCGGGGTCGTGGGTACGACCCTATAGTCGTCGGACAAGTCGGCGGCTGGCCAACCTAGACCCGGGGTCGTGGGGACGACCCTATTGTCGTCGGACATGACGGTGGCGGGCCAATCTAGTCCCGGGGTCGTGGGGACGACCCTATAGTCGTCGAACAATTCGGCGGCGGGCCAAGCTAATCCCGGGGTCGTGGGGACGACCCTATAATCGTCGGACATGACGGTGGCGGGCCAATCTAGTCCCGGGGTCGTGGGGACGACCCTGTAGTCGTCGGACATGTCGGCGGCTGGCCAACTTTGGCCCGGTGTCGTGGGGACGACTCTATAGTCGTCCGAAATGTCGGCGGCTGGCCAACCTGGACCCGGGGTCGTGGGGACGACCCTACTGTCGTCGGACATGACGGTGGCGGGCCAATCTAGTCTCGGGGTCGTGGGGACGACCCTATAGTCGTCGGACATGTCGGCGGCTGGCCAACTTTGGCCCGGTGTCGTGGGGACGACTCTATAGTCGTCGGAAATGTCGGCGGCTGGCCAACCTAGACCCGGGGTCGTGGGGACGACCCTATTGTCGTCGGACATGACGGTGGCGGGCCAATCTAGTCCCGGGGTCGTGGGGACGACCCTATAGTCGTCGGACAAGTCGACGGCGGGCCAAGCTGGTCCCGGGGTCGTGGGGACGACCCTATAATCGTCGGACATGACGGTGGCGGGCCAATCTAGTCCCGGGGTCGTGGGGACGACCCTATAATCGTTGGACATGACGGTGGCGGGCCAATCTAGTCCCGGGGTCGTGGGGACGATCCAATAGTCGTCGGACATGTCGGCGGCTGGCCAGCTTTGGCCCGGGGTCGTAGGGACGACCCTATAGTCGTCGGACATGTCGGCGATTTGCCAACATTGGCCCGGGGTCGTGGGGACGACATTATAGTCGTCGGACATGTCGGCGGCTGGCCAACCTAGTCCCGAGGTCGTGGGGACGACCCTATAGTCGTCGGACTTGACGGTGTCCGGCCAATCTAGTCCGGGGGTCGTGGGGACGACCCTACAGTCGTCGGACATTTCGGCGGCTTGCCAACTTTGGCCCGGGGTCGTGGGGACGATCCAATAGTCGTCGGACATGTCGGCGGCTGGTCAACTTTGGCCCGTGGGCGTGGGGACGACCCTATAGTCGTTGGACATGTCAGCGGCTGGCCAACTTTGGCCCGGTGTCGTGGGGACGACCCAATAGTCGTCGGACATGTCGGCGGCTGGCCAACTTTGGCCCGTGGTCGTGGGGACGATCCGATAGTCGTTGGACATGACGGTGGCGGGCCAATCTAGTCCGGGGGTCGTGGGGACGACCCTACAGTCGTCGGACATTTCGGCGGCTTGCCAACTTTGGCCCGGGGTCGTGGGGACGACCCTATAGTCGTCGGACTTGACGGTGGCGGGCCAATCTAGTCCCGGGGTTGTGGGGACGACCCTACAGTCGCCGGACATTTCGGCGGCTTGCCAACTTTGGCCCGGGGTCGTGGGGATGACCCTATAGTCGTCGGACTTGACGGTGGCGGGCCAATCTAGTCCCGAGGTCGTGGGGACGACCCTATAGTCGTCGGACTTGACGGTGGCCGGCCAATCTATTCCCGGGGTCGTGGGGACGACCCTACAGTCGTCGGACATTTCGGCGGCTTGCCAACTTTGGCCCGGGGTCGTGGGGACGACCCTATAGTCGTCGGACATGTCGGCGGCTGGCCAAAATTGGCCCGAGGTCGTGGGGGCGACCCTATAGTCGTCGGACATGACGGTGGCGGGCCAATCTAGTCCGGGGGTCGTGGGGACGACCCTACAGTCGTCGGACATTTCGGCGGCTTGCCAACTTTGGCCCGGGGTCGTGGGGACGACCCTATAGTCGTCGGACTTGACGGTGGCGGGCCAATCTAGTCCCGGGGTTGTGGGGACGACCCTACAGTCGCCGGACATTTCGGCGGCTTGCCAACTTTGGCCCGGGGTCGTGGGGACGACCCTATAGTCGTCGGACTTGACGGTGGCGGGCCAATCTAGTCCCGAGGTCGTGGGGACGACCCTATAGTCGTCGGACTTGACGGTGGCCGGCCAATCTATTCCCGGGGTCGTGGGGACGACCCTACAGTCGTCGGACATTTCGGCGGCTTGCCAACATTGGCCCGTGGTCGTGGGGACGACCCAATAGTCGTTGGAAATGTCAGCGGCTGGCCAACTTTGACCCGGTGTCGTGGGGACGACTCTATAGTCGTCGGACATGTCGGTGGCTGGCCAATCTAGTCCCGGGGTCGTGGGGACGACCCTATAGTCTTCGGACATGTCGGCGGCTGGCCAACTTTGGCCCGTGGTCGTGGGGACGATCCAATAGTCGTCGGACATGTCGGCGGCTGGCCAGCTTTGGCCCGGGGTCGTAGGGACGACCCTATAGTCGTCGGACATGTCGGCGATTGGCCAACATTGGCCCGGGGTCGTGGGGACGACATTATAGTCGTCGGACATGTCGGCGGCTGGCCAACCTAGTCCCGAGGTCGTGGGGACGACCCTATAGTCGTCGGACATGTCGGCGATTGGCCAACATTGGCCCGGAGTCGTGGGGACGACCCTATAGTCGTCGGACATGCGGCGGCTGTCCAACTTTGGCGCGGGGTCGTGGGAACGACTCTATAGTCGTCGGACATGTCGGCAGCTGGGCAACCTAGACCCGGGGTCGTGGGGACGACCCTATAATCGTTGGACATGGCGGTGGCGGGCCAATCTAGTCCCGGGGTCGTCGGGACGACCCTATAGTCGTCGGACATGTCGGCGGCTGGCCAACCTAGTCCCGGGGTCGTGGGGACGACCCTATAGTCGTCGGACATGCCGGCGGCTGGCCACCTTTGGCCCGGTGTCGTGGGGACGACTCTATAGTCGTCGGAAATGTCGGCGGCTGGCCAACCTGGACCCGGGGTCGTGGGGACGACCCTATTGTCGTCGGACATGACGGTGGCGGGCCAATCTAGTCTCGGGGTCGTGGGGACGACCCTATAGTCGTCGGACATGTCGGCGGTTGGCCAACTTTGGCCCGGGGTCGTGGGGACGACCCTATAGTCGTCGGACATGACGGTGGCGGACCAATCTAGTCCCGGGGTCGTGGGGACGACCCTATAGTCGTCGGACATGTCGGCGGCTGGCCAACTTTGACCCGGTGTCGTGGGGACGACTCTATAGTCGTCGGACATGTCGGTGGCTGGCCAATCTAGTCCCGGGGTCGTGGGGACGACCCTATAGTCTTCGGACATGTCGGCGGCTGGCCAACTTTGGCCCGTGGTCGTGGGGACGATCCAATAGTCGTCGGACATGTCGGCGGCTGGCCAGCTTTGGCCCGGGGTCGTAGGGACGACCCTATAGTCGTCGGACATGTCGGCGATTGGCCAACATTGGCCCGGGGTCGTGGGGACGACATTATAGTCGTCGGACATGTCGGCGGCTGGCCAACCTAGTCCCGAGGTCGTGGGGACGACCCTATAGTCGTCGGACATGTCGGCGATTGGCCAACATTGGCCCGGAGTCGTGGGGACGACCCTATAGTCGTCGGACATGCGGCGGCTGTCCAACTTTGGCGCGGGGTCGTGGGAACGACTCTATAGTCGTCGGACATGTCGGCAGCTGGGCAACCTAGACCCGGGGTCGTGGGGACGACCCTATAATCGTTGGACATGGCGGTGGCGGGCCAATCTAGTCCCGGGGTCGTCGGGACGACCCTATAGTCGTCGGACATGTCGGCGGCTGGCCAACCTAGTCCCGGGGTCGTGGGGACGACCCTATAGTCGTCGGACATGCCGGCGGCTGGCCACCTTTGGCCCGGTGTCGTGGGGACGACTCTATAGTCGTCGGAAATGTCGGCGGCTGGCCAACCTGGACCCGGGGTCGTGGGGACGACCCTATTGTCGTCGGACATGACGGTGGCGGGCCAATCTAGTCTCGGGGTCGTGGGGACGACCCTATAGTCGTCGGACATGTCGGCGGTTGGCCAACTTTGGCCCGGGGTCGTGGGGACGACCCTATAGTCGTCGGACATGACGGTGGCGGACCAATCTAGTCCCGGGGTCGTGGGGACGACCCTATAGTCGTCGGACATGTCGGCGGCTGGCCAACATTGGCCCGTGGTCGTGGGGACGATCCAATAGTCGTCGGACATGCTGGCGGCTTGTCAGCCTAGTCCCGGGGTCGTGGGTACGACCCTATAGTCGTCGGACAAGTCGGCGGCTGGCCAACCTAGACCCGGGGTCGTGGGGACGACCCTATTGTCGTCGGACATGACGGTGGCGGGCCAATCTAGTCCCGGGGTCGTGGGGACGACCCTATAGTCGTCGAACAATTCGGCGGCGGGCCAAGCTAATCCCGGGGTCGTGGGGACGACCCTATAATCGTCGGACATGACGGTGGCGGGCCAATCTAGTCCCGGGGTCGTGGGGACGACCCTGTAGTCGTCGGACATGTCGGCGGCTGGCCAACTTTGGCCCGGTGTCGTGGGGACGACTCTATAGTCGTCCGAAATGTCGGCGGCTGGCCAACCTGGACCCGGGGTCGTGGGGACGACCCTACTGTCGTCGGACATGACGGTGGCGGGCCAATCTAGTCTCGGGGTCGTGGGGACGACCCTATAGTCGTCGGACATGTCGACGGCTGGCCAACTTTGGCCCGGGGTCGTGGGGACGACTGTATAGTCGTCGGAAATGTCGGCGGCTGGCCAACCTGGACTCGGGGTCGTGGGGACGACCCTATAGTCGTCGGACAAGACGGCGGCTGGACATCTTTGGCCCGGGGTCGTGGGGACGACCCTATAGTCGTCGGACATGTTGGCGGCTTGTCAGCCTAGTCCCGGGGTGGTGGGTACGACCCTATAGTCGTCGGACAAGTCGGCGGCGGGCCAACCTTGTCCCGGGGTCGTGGGGACGACCCTATAGTCGTCGGACATGTCGGCAGCTGGCCAACTTTGGCCCGGCGTCGTGGGGACGACCCTATAGTCGTCGGACATGTCGGCGGCTGGCCAACTTTGGCCCGTGGTTGTGGGGACGACTCTATAGTCGTCGGAAATGTCGGCGGCTGGCCAACCTGGACCCGGGGTCGTGGGGACGACCCTATTGTCGTCGGACATGACGGTGGCGGGCCAATCTAGTCTCGCGGTCGTGGGGACGACCCTATAACCGTCGGACATGACGGTGGCGGGTCAATCTAGTCCCGGGGTCGTGGGGACGACCCTATAGTCGTCGGACATGTCGGCGGCTGGCCAACTTTGGCCCGGTGTCGTGGGGACGACTCTATAGTCGTCGGAAATGTCGGCGGCTGGCCAACCTAGACCCGGGGTCGTGGGGACGACCCTATTGTCATCGGACATGACGGTGGCGGGCCAATCTAGTCCCGGGGTCGTGGGGACGACCCTATAATCGTTGGACATGACGGTGGCGGGCCAATCTAGTCCCGGGGTCGTGGGGACGATCCAATAGTCGTCGGACATGTCGGCGGCTGGTCAACTTTGGCCCGTGGTCGTGGGGACGACCCTATAGTCGTTGGACATGTCAGCGGCTGGCCAACTTTGGCCCGTGGTCGTGGGGACGATCCAATAGTCGTCGGACATGTCGGCGCCTGGCCAGCTTTGGCCCGGGGTCGTAGGGACGACCCTATAGTCGTCGGACATGTCGGCGATTTGCCAACATTGGCCCGGGGTCGTGGGGACGACATTATAGTCGTCGGACATGTCGGCGGCTGGCCAACCTAGTCCCGAGGTCGTGGGGACGACCCTATAGTCGTCGGACTTGACGGTGTCGGGCCAATCTAGTCCGGGGGTCGTGGGGACGACCCTACAGTCGTCGGACATTTCGGCGGCTTGCCAACTTTGGCCCGGAGTCGTGGGGACGATCCAATAGTCGTCGGACATGTCGGCGGCTGGTCAACTTTGGCCCGCGGGCGTGGGGACGACCCTATAGTCGTTGGACATGTCAGCGACTGGCCAACTTTGGCCCGGTGTCGTGGGGACGACCCAATAGTCGTCGGACATGTCGGCGGCTGGCCAACTTTGGCCCGTGGTCGTGGGGACGATCCGATAGTCGTTGGACATGACGGTGGCGGGCCAATCTAGTCCGGGGGTCGTGGGGACGACCCTACAGTCGTCGGACATTTCGGCGGCTTGCCAACTTTGGCCCGGGGTCGTGGGGACGACCCTATAGTCGTCGGACTTGACGGTGGCGGGCCAATCTAGTCCCGGGGTTGTGGGGACGACCCTACAGTCGCCGGACATTTCGGCGGCTTGCCAACTTTGGCCCGGGGTCGTGGGGACGACCCTATAGTCGTCGGACTTGACGGTGGCGGGCCAATCTAGTCCCGAGGTCGTGGGGACGACCCTATAGTCGTCGGACTTGACGGTGGCCGGCCAATCTATTCCCGGGGTCGTGGGGACGACCCTACAGTCGTCGGACATTTCGGCGGCTTGCCAACTTTGGCCCGGGGTCGTGGGGACGACCCTATAGTCGTCGGACATGTCGGCGGCTGGCCAAAATTGGCCCGAGGTCGTGGGGGCGACCCTATAGTCGTCGGACATGTCGGCGGCTGGCCAACCTAGTCCCGAGGTCGTCGGACTTGACGGTGGCGGGCCAATCTAGTCCCGGGGTCGTGGGGACGACCCTACAGTCGTCGGACATTTCGGCGGCTTGCCAACTTTGACCCGGGGTCGTGGGGACGACCCTATAGTCGTCGGACAAGTCGGCGGCTGGCCAACCTAGACCCGGGGTCGTGGGGACGACCCTATTGTCGTCGGACATGACGGTGGCGGGCCAATCTAGTCCCGGGGTCGTGGGGACGACCCTATAGTCGTCGAACAATTCGGCGGCGGGCCAAGCTAATCCCGGGGTCGTGGGGACGACCCTATAATCGTCGGACATGACGGTGGCGGGCCAATCTAGTCTCGGGGTCGTGGGGACGACCCTATAGTCGTCGGACATGTCGGCGGCTGGCCAACTTTGGCCCGGGGTCGTGGGGACGACCCTATAGTCGTCGGACATGACGGTGGCGGACCAATCTAGTCCCGGGGTCGTGGGGACGACCCTATAGTCGTCGGACATGTCGGCGGCTGGCCAACATTGGCCCGTGGTCGTGGGGACGATCCAATAGTCGTCGGACATGCTGGCGGCTTGTCAGCCTAGTCCCGGGGTCGTGGGTACGACCCTATAGTCGTCGGACAAGTCGGCGGCTGGCCAACCTAGACCCGGGGTCGTGGGGACGACCCTATTGTCGTCGGACATGACGGTGGCGGGCCAATCTAGTCCCGGGGTCGTGGGGACGACCCTATAGTCGTCGGACAAGTCGACGGCGGGCCAAGCTTGTCCCGGGGTCGTGGGGACGACCCTATAATCGTCGGACAAGTCGGCGGCTGGCCAACCTAGACCCGGGGTCGTGGGGACGACCCTATTGTCGTCGGACATGACGGTGGCGGGCCAATCTAGTCCCGGGGTCGTGGGGACGATCCAATAGTCGTCGGACATGTCGGCGGCTGGCCAACTTTGGCCCGGGGTCGTGGGGACGACTCTATAGTCGTCGGAAATGTCGGCGGCTGGCCAATCTAGTCTCGCGGTCGTGGGGACGACCCTATAACCGTCGGACATGACGGTGGCGGGTCAATCTAGTCCCGGGGTCGTGGGGACGACCCTATAGTCGTCGGACATGTCGGCGGCTGGCCAACTTTGGCCCGGTGTCGTGGGGACGACTCTATAGTCGTCGGAAATGTCGGCGGCTGGCCAACCTAGACCCGGGGTCGTGGGGACGACCCTATTGTCGTCGGACATGACGGTGGCGGGCCAATCTAGTCCCGGGGTCGTGGGGACGACCCTATAGTCGTCGGACAAGTCGACGGCGGGCCAAGCTTGTCCCGGGGTCGTGGGGACGACCCTATAATCGTCGGACATGACGGTGGCGGGCCAATCTAGTCCCGGGGTCGTGGGGACGACCCTATAATCGTTGGACATGACGGTGGCGGGCCAATCTAGTCCCGGGGTCGTGGGGACGATCCAATAGTCGTCGGACATGTCGGCGGCTGGTCAACTTTGGCCCGTGGTCGTGGGGACGACCCTATAGTCGTTGGACATGTCAGCGGCTGGCCAACTTTGGCCCGTGGTCGTGGGGACGATCCAATAGTCGTCGGACATGTCGGCGGCTGGCCAGCTTTGGCCCGGGGTCGTAGGGACGACCCTATAGTCGTCGGACATGTCGGCGATTTGCCAACATTGGCCCGGGGTCGTGGGGACGACATTATAGTCGTCGGACATGTCGGCGGCTGGCCAACCTAGTCCCGAGGTCGTGGGGACGACCCTATAGTCGTCGGACTTGACGGTGTCGGGCCAATCTAGTCCGGGGGTCGTGGGGACGACCCTACAGTCGTCGGACATTTCGGCGGCTTGCCAACTTTGGCCCGGAGTCGTGGGGACGATCCAATAGTCGTCGGACATGTCGGCGGCTGGTCAACTTTGGCCCGCGGGCGTGGGGACGACCCTATAGTCGTTGGACATGTCAGCGACTGGCCAACTTTGGCCCGGTGTCGTGGGGACGACCCAATAGTCGTCGGACATGTCGGCGGCTGGCCAACTTTGGCCCGTGGTCGTGGGGACGATCCGATAGTCGTTGGACATGACGGTGGCGGGCCAATCTAGTCCGGGGGTCGTGGGGACGACCCTACAGTCGTCGGACATTTCGGCGGCTTGCCAACTTTGGCCCGGGGTCGTGGGGACGACCCTATAGTCGTCGGACTTGACGGTGGCGGGCCAATCTAGTCCCGGGGTTGTGGGGACGACCCTACAGTCGCCGGACATTTCGGCGGCTTGCCAACTTTGGCCCGGGGTCGTGGGGACGACCCTATAGTCGTCGGACTTGACGGTGGCGGGCCAATCTAGTCCCGAGGTCGTGGGGACGACCCTATAGTCGTCGGACTTGACGGTGGCCGGCCAATCTATTCCCGGGGTCGTGGGGACGACCCTACAGTCGTCGGACATTTCGGCGGCTTGCCAACTTTGGCCCGGGGTCGTGGGGACGACCCTATAGTCGTCGGACATGTCGGCGGCTGGCCAAAATTGGCCCGAGGTCGTGGGGGCGACCCTATAGTCGTCGGACATGTCGGCGGCTGGCCAACCTAGTCCCGAGGTCGTCGGACTTGACGGTGGCGGGCCAATCTAGTCCCGGGGTCGTGGGGACGACCCTACAGTCGTCGGACATTTCGGCGGCTTGCCAACTTTGGCCCGGGGTCGTGGGGACGACCCTATAGTCGTCGGACATGACGGTGGCGGACCAATCTAGTCCTGGGGTCGTGGGGACGACCCTATAGTCGTCGGACATGTCGGCGGCTGGCCAACTTTGGCCCGTGGTCGTGGGGACGATCCAATAGTCGTCGGACATGTCGGCGGCTGGCCAACTTTGGCCCGTGGTCGTGGGGACGACCCTATAGTCGTCGGACATGTCGGCGGCTAGCCAACATTGGCCCGTGGTCGTGGGGACGACCCAATAGTCGTTGGAAATGTCAGCGGCTGGCCAACTTTGACCCGGTGTCGTGGGGACGACTCTATAGTCGTCGGACATGTCGGTGGCTGGCCAATCTAGTCCCGGGGTCGTGGGGACGACCCTATAGTCTTCGGACATGTCGGCGGCTGGCCAACTTTGGCCCGTGGTCGTGGGGACGATCCAATAGTCGTCGGACATGTCGGCGGCTGGCCAGCTTTGGCCCGGGGTCGTAGGGACGACCCTATAGTCGTCGGACATGTCGGCGATTGGCCAACATTGGCCCGGGGTCGTGGGGACGACATTATAGTCGTCGGACATGTCGGCGGCTGGCCAACCTAGTCCCGAGGTCGTGGGGACGACCCAATAGTCGTCGGACATGTCGGCGATTGGCCAACATTGGCCCGGAGTCGTGGGGACGACCCTATAGTCGTCGGACATGCGGCGGCTGTCCAACTTTGGCGCGGGGTCGTGGGAACGACTCTATAATCGTCGGACATGTCGGCAGCTGGGCAACCTAGACCCGGGGTCGTGGGGACGACCCTATAATCGTTGGACATGGCGGTGGCGGGCCAATCTAGTCCCGGGGTCGTCGGGACGACCCTATAGTCGTCGGACATGTCGGCGGCTGGCCAACCTAGTCCCGGGGTCGTGGGGACGACCCTATAGTCGTCGGACATGCCGGCGGCTGGCCAACTTTGGCGCGGTGTCATGGGGACGACTCTATAGTCGTCGGACATGTCGGCAGCTGCACAACCTAGACCCGGGGTCGTGGGGACGACCCTATTGTCGTCGGACATGAAGGTGGCGGGCCAATCTAGTCTCGGGGTCGTGGGGACGACCCTATAGTCGTCGGACATGTCGGCGGCTGGCCAACTTTGGCCCGGGGTCGTGGGGACGACCCTATAGTCGTCGGACATGACGGTGGCGGACCAATCTAGTCCCGGGGTCGTGGGTACGACCCTATAGTCGTCGGACAAGTCGGCGGCTGGCCAACCTAGACCCGGGGTCGTGGGGACGACCCTATTGTCGTCGGACATGACGGTGGCGGGCCAACCTTGTCCCGGGGTCGTGGGGACGACCCTATAGTCGTCGGACATGTCGGCGGCTGGCCAACTTTGGCCCGGTGTCGTGGGGACGACTCTATAGTCGTCGGAAATGTCGGCGGCTGGCCAACCTGGACCCGGGGTCGTGGGGACGACCCTATAGTCGTCGGACTTGACGGTGGCGGGCCAATCTAGTCCCGGGGTCGTGGGGACGACCCTACAGTCGTCGGACATTTCGGCGGCTTGCCAACTTTGGCCCGGGGTCGTGGGACGACCCTATAGTCGTCGGACTTGACGGTAGCGGGCCAATCTAGTCCCGAGGTCGTGGGCACGACCCTATAGTCTTCGGACATGACGGTAGCGGGCCATTCTAGACCCGAGGTCGTGGGGACGACCCTATAGTAGTCGGACATGTCGGCGGCTGTCCAACTTTGGCGCGGTGTCGTGGGGACGACTCTATAGTCGTCGGACATGTCGGCAGCTGCACAACCTAGACCCGGGGTCGTGGGGACGACCCTATTGTCGTCGGACATGAAGGTGGCGGGCCAATCTAGTCCCGGGGTCGTGGGGACGACCCTATAGTCGTCGGACATGTCGGCGGCTGGCCAACTTTGGCCCGTGGTTGTGGGGACGACCCTGTAGTCGTTGGACATGACGGTGGCGGGCCAATCTAGTCCCGGGGTCGTGGGGACGACCCTATAGTCGTCGGACATGTCGGCGGCTGGCCAACTTTGGACCGGTGTCGTGGGGACGACTCTATAGCCTTATTGTTACTAAATAAGTTCTCTTTGATGTTCTTATTAGGTTAAGCTATATCTGTATTATATCTGAACTAGTCTGGAAATATTGTGTAAACTAAAGGGTTCGCCCGTTAATTAAATAAATAAATAAATAAATAAATAAATAAATAGTCGTCGGAAATGTCGGCGGCTGGCCAACCTGGACCCGAGGTCGTGGGGACGACCCTATTGTCGTCGGACATGACGGTGGCGGGCCAATCTAGTCTCGGGGTCGTGGGGACGACTCTATAGTCGTCGGACATGTCGGCGGCTGGCCAACTTTGCCCCGGGGTCGTGGGGACGACCCTATAGTCGTCGGACATGACGGTGGCGGACCAATCTAGTCCCGGGGTCGTGGGTACGACCCTATAGTCGTCGGACAAGTCGGCGGCTGGACAACCTAGACCCGGGGTCGTGGGGACGAACCTATTGTCGTCGGACATGACGGTGGCGGGCCAATCTAGTCCCGGGGTCGTGGGGACGACCCTATAGTCTTCGGACATGTCGGCGGCTGGCCAACTTTGGCCCGCGGTCGTGGGGACGACTCTATAGTCGTCGGAAATGTCGGCGGCTGGCCAACCTGGACTCGGGGTCGTGGGGACGACCCTATAGTCGTCGGACAAGACGGCGGCTGGACATCTTTGGCCCGGGGTCGTGGGGACGACCCTATAGTCGTCGGACATGTCGGCGGCTGGCCAACTTTGGCCCGGTGTCGTGGGGACGACCCTACAGTCTTCGGACATTTCGGCGGCTTGCCAACTTTGGCCCGGGGTCGTGGGGACGACCCTATAATCGTCGGACATTTCGGCGGCATGCCAACTTTGGCCCGTGGTCGTGGGGACGACCCTATATTCGTTGGACATGACGGTGGCGGGCCAATCTAGTCCCGAGGTCCTGGGGACGACCCTATAGTCGTCGGACAAGTCGGCGGCTGGCCAACCTAGACCCGGGGTCGTGGGGACGACCGTATTGTTGTCGGACATGACGGTGGCGGGTCAATCTAGTCCCGGGGTCGTGGGGACGACCCTATAGTCGTCGGACATGTCGGCGGCTGGCCAACTTTGGCCCGTGGTTGTGGGGACGACCCTGTAGTCGTTGGACATGACGGTGGCGGGCCAATCTAGTCCCGGGGTCGTGGGGACGACCCTATAGTCGTCGGACATGTCGGCGGCTGGCCAACTTTGGACCGGTGTCGTGGGGACGACTCTATAGCCTTATTGTTACTAAATAAGTTCTCTTTGATGTTCTTATTAGGTTAAGCTATATCTGTATTATATCTGAACTAGTCTGGAAATATTGTGTAAACTAAAGGGTTCGCCCGTTAATTAAATAAATAAATAAATAAATAAATAAATAGTCGTAAGGAAATGTCGGCGGCTGGCCAACCTGGACCCGAGGTCGTGGGGACGACCCTATTGTCGTCGCACATGACGGTGGCGGGCCAATCTAGTCTCGGGGTCGTGGGGACGACCCTATAGTCGTCGGACATGTCGGCGGCTGGCCAACTTTGCCCCGGGGTCGTGGGGACGACCCTACAGTCTTCGGACATTTCGGCGGCTTGCCAACTTTGGCCCGGGGTCGTGGGGACGACCCTATAATCGTCGGACATTTCGGCGGCATGCCAACTTTGGCCCGTGGTCGTGGGGACGACCCTATAGTCGTTGGACATGACGGTGGCGGGCCAATCTAGTCCCGAGGTCCTGGGGACGACCCTATAGTCGTCGGACAAGTCGGCGGCTGGCCAACCTAGACCCGGGGTCGTGGGGACGACCGTATTGTCGTCGGACATGACGGTGGCGGGCCAATCTAGTCCCGGGGTCGTGGGGACGACCCTATAGTCGTCGAACAATTCGGCGGCGGGTCAAGCTTGTCCCGGGGTCGTGGGGACGACCCTATAATCGTCGGACATGACGGTGGCGGGCCAATCTAGTCCCGGGGTCGTGGGGACGACCCTATAGTCGTCGGACAAGACGGCGGCTGGACATCTTTGGGCCGGGGTCGTGGGGACGACCCTATAGTCGTCGGACATGTTGGCGGCTGGCCAACCTAGTCCCGGGGTCGTGGGGACGACCCTATAGTCGTCGGACATTTCGGCGGCTTGCCAACTTTGGCCCGGGGTCGTGGGGACGACCCTATATTCGTCGGACATGTCGGCGGCTGGCCAACTTTGGCCCGTGGTTGTGGGGACGACCCTATAGTCGTTGGACATGACGGTGGCGGGCCAATCTAGTCCCGGGGTCGTGGGGACGACCCTATAGTCGTCGGACATGTCGGCGGCTGGCCAACTTTGGACCGGTGTCGTGGGGACGACTCTATAGTCGTCGGATATGTCGGCGGCTGGCCAACCTGGACCCGGAGTCGTGGGGCCGACCCTATTGTCGTCGGACATGACGGTGGCGGGTCAATCTAGTCTCGGGGTCGTGGGGACGACCCTATAGTCGTCGGACAAGACGGCGGCTGGACATCTTTGGCCCGGGGTCGTGGGGACGACCCTATAGTCGTCGGACATGTTGGCGGCTTGTCAGCCTAGTCCCGGGGTGGTGGGTACGACCCTATAGTCGTCGGACAAGTCGGCGGCGGGCCAACCTTGTCCCGGGGTCGTGGGGACGACCCTATAGTCGTCGGACATGTCGGCAGCTGGCCAACTTTGGCCCGGGGTAGTGGGGACGACCCTATAGTCGTCGGACATGTCGGCGATTGGCCAACATTGGCCCGGGGTCGTGGGGACGACATTATAGTCGTCGGACATGTCGGCGGCTGGCCAACCTAGTCCCGAGGTCGTGGGGACGACCCTATAGTCGTCGGACTTGACGGTGGCGGGCCAATCTAGTCCCGGGGTCGTGGGGACGACCCTACAGTCGTCGGACATTTCGGCGTCTTGCCAACTTTGGCCCGGGGTCGTGGGGACGACCCTATAGTCGTCGGACATGGCGGTGGCGGACCAATCTAGTCCCGGGGTCGTGGGGACGACCCTATAGTCGTCGGACATGTTGGCGGCTTGTCAGCCTAGTCCCGGGGTCGTGGGTACGACCCTACAGTCGTCGGACATTTCGGCGGCGGGCCAACCTTGTCCCGGGGTCGTGAGGACGACCCTATAGTCGTCGGACATATCGGCGGCTGGCCAACTTTGGCCCGGTGTCGTGGGGACGACTCTATAGTCGTCGGAAATGTCGGCGGCTGGCCAACATTGGCCCGTGGTTGTGGGGACGACCCTATAGTCGTTGGACATGACGGTGGCGGGCCAATCTAGTCCCGGGGTCGTGGGTAAGACCCTATAGTCGTCGGACAAGACGGCGGCTGGACATCTTTGGCCCGGGGTCGTGGGGACGACCCTATAGTCGTCGGACATGTTGGCGGGTTGTCAGCCTAGTCCCGGGGTCGTGGGGACGACCCTATAGTCGTCGGACATGACGGTGGCGGACCAATCTAGTCCCGGGGTCGTGGGGACGACCGTATAGTCGTCGCACATGTCGGCGGCTGGCCAACTTTGGCCCGTGGTCGTGGGGACGATCCAATAATCGTCGGACATGTCGGCGGCTGGCCAACTTTGGCCCGTGGTTGTGGGGACGACCCTATAGTCGTTGGACATGACGGTGGCGGGCCAATCTAGTCCCGGGGTCGTGGGGACGACCCTATAGTCGTCGGACAAGACGGCGGCTGGACATCTTTGGCACGGGGTCGTGGGGACGACCCTACAGTCGTCGGACATTTCGGCGGCTTGCCAACTTTGGCCCGGGGTCGTGGGGACGACCCTATAGTCGTCGGACATGTCGGCGGCTAGCCAACATTGGCCCGGGGTCGTCGGACTTGACGGTGGCGGGCCAATCTAGTCCCGGGGTCGTGGGGACGACCCCACAGTCGTCGGACATTTCGGCGGCTTGCCAACTTTGGCCCGGGGTCGTGTGGACGACCCTATAGTCGTCGGACATGTCGGCGGCTGGCCAACTTTGGCCCGGTGTCGTGGGGACGACTCTATAGTCGTCGGAAATGTCGGCGGCTGGCCAACCTGGACCCGGGGTCGTGGGGACGACCCTATAACCGTCGGACATGACGGTGGCGGGTCAATCTAGTCCCGGGGTCGTGGGGACGACCCTATAGTCGTCGGACATGTCGGCGGCTGGCCAACTTTGGCCCGGTGTCGTGGGGACGACTCTATAGTCGTCGGAAATGTCGGCGGCTGGCCAACCTGGACCCGGGGTCGTGGGGACGACCCTATAGTCATCGGACATGTCGGCGGCTGGCCAACCTGGACTCGGGGTCGTGGGGACGACCCTATAGTCGTCGGACAAGACGGCGGCTGGACATCTTTGGCCCGGGGTCGTGGGGACGACCCTATAGTCGTCGGACATGTCGGCGGCTGGCCAACTTTGGCCCGGTGTCGTGGGGACGACCCTACAGTCTTCGGACATTTCGGCGGCTTGCCAACTTTGGCCCGGGGTCGTGGGGACGACCCTATAATCGTCGGACATTTCGGCGGCATGCCAACTTTGGCCCGTGGTCGTGGGGACGACCCTATAGTCGTTGGACATGACGGTGGCGGGCCAATCTAGTCCCGAGGTCCTGGGGACGACCCTATAGTCGTCGGACAAGTCGGCGGCTGGCCAACCTAGACCCGGGGTCGTGGGGACGACCGTATTGTCGTCGGACATGACGGTGGCGGGTCAATCCAGTCCCGGTGTCGTGGGGACGACCCTATAGTCGTCGGACATGTCGGCGGCTGGCCAACTTTGGCCCGTGGTTGTGGGGACGACCCTATAGTCGTTGGACATGACGGTGGCGGGCCAATCTAGTCCCGGGGTCGTGGGGACGACCCTATAGTCGTCGGACATGTCGGCGGCTGGCCAACTTTGGCCCGTGGTTGTGGGGACGACCCTATAGTCGTTGGACATGACGGTGGCGGGCCAATCTAGTCCCGGGGTCGTGGGGACGACCCTATAGTCGTCGGACATGTCGGCGGCTTGCCAACTTTGGACCGGTGTCGTGGGGACGACTCTATAGTCGTCGGAAATGTCGGCGGCTGGCCAACCTGGACCCGAGGTCGTGGGGACGACCCTATTGTCGTCGGACATGACGGTGGCGGGCCAATCTAGTCTCGGGGTCGTGGGGACGACCCTATAGTCGTCGGACATGTCGGCGGCTGGCCAACTTTGCCCCGGGGTCGTGGGGACGACCCTACAGTCTTCGGACATTTCGGCGGCTTGCCAACTTTGGCCCGGGGTCGTGGGGACGACCCTATAATCGTCGGACATTTCGGCGGCATGCCAACTTTGGCCCGTGGTCGTGGGGACGACCCTATAGTCGTTGGACATGACGGTGGCGGGCCAATCTAGTCCCGAGGTCCTGGGGACGACCCTATAGTCGTCGGACAAGTCGGCGGCTGGCCAACCTAGACCCGGGGTCGTGGGGACGACCGTATTGTCGTCGGACATGACGGTGGCGGGCCAATCTAGTCCCGGGGTCGTGGGGACGACCCTATAGTCGTCGAACAATTCGGCGGCGGGTCAAGCTTGTCCCGGGGTCGTGGGGACGACCCTATAATCGTCGGACATGACGGTGGCGGGCCAATCTAGTCCCGGGGTCGTGGGGACGACCCTATAGTCGTCGGACAAGACGGCGGCTGGACATCTTTGGGCCGGGGTCGTGGGGACGACCCTATAGTCGTCGGACATGTTGGCGGCTGGCCAACCTAGTCCCGGGGTCGTGGGGACGACCCTATAGTCGTCGGACATTTCGGCGGCTTGCCAACATTGGCCCGGGGTCGTGGGGACGACCCTATATTCGTCGGACATGTCGGCGGCTGGCCAACTTTGGCCCGTGGTTGTGGGGACGACCCTATAGTCGTTGGACATGACGGTGGCGGGCCAATCTAGTCCCGGGGTCGTGGAGACGACCCTATAGTCGTCGGACATGTCGGCGGCTGGCCAACTTTGGACCGGTGTCGTGGGGACGACTCTATAGTCGTCGGATATGTCGGCGGCTGGCCAACCTGGACCCGGAGTCGTGGGGCCGACCCTATTGTCGTCGGACATGACGGTGGCGGGTCAATCTAGTCTCGGGGTCGTGGGGACGACCCTATAGTCGTCGGACAAGACGGCGGCTGGACATCTTTGGCCCGGGGTCGTGGGGACGACCCTATAGTCGTCGGACATGTTGGCGGCTTGTCAGCCTAGTCCCGGGGTGGTGGGTACGACCCTATAGTCGTCGGACAAGTCGGCGGCGGGCCAACCTTGTCCCGGGGTCGTGGGGACGACCCTATAGTCGTCGGACATGTCGGCAGCTGGCCAACTTTGGCCCGGGGTCGTGGGGACGACCCTATAGTCGTCGGACATGTCGGCGGCTGGCCAACTTTGGCCCGTGGTTGTGGGCACGACCCTATAGTCGTTGGACATGACGGTGGCGGGCCAATCTAGTCCCGGGGTCGTGGGGACGACCCTATAGTCGTCGGACATGTTGGCGGCTTGTCAGCCTAGTCCCAGGGTCGTGGGGACGACCCTATTGTCGTCGGACATGAAGGTGGCGGGCCAATCTAGTCCCGGGGTCGTGGGGACGACCCTATAGTCGTCGGACATGTCGGCGGCTGGCCAACTTTGGCCCGTGGTTGTGGGGACGACCCTGTAGTCGTTGGACATGACGGTGGCGGGCCAATCTAGTCCCGGGGTCGTGGGGACGACCCTATAGTCGTCGGACATGTCGGCGGCTGGCCAACTTTGGACCGGTGTCGTGGGGACGACTCTATAGCCTTATTGTTACTAAATAAGTTCTCTTTGATGTTCTTATTAGGTTAAGCTATATCTGTATTATATCTGAACTAGTCTGGAAATATTGTGTAAACTAAAGGGTTCGCCCGTTAATTAAATAAATAAATAAATAAATAAATAAATAAATAGTCGTCGGAAATGTCGGCGGCTGGCCAACCTGGACCCGAGGTCGTGGGGACGACCCTATTGTCGTCGGACATGACGGTGGCGGGCCAATCTAGTCTCGGGGTCGTGGGGACGACCCTATAGTCGTCGGACATGTCGGCGGCTGGCCAACTTTGCCCCGGGGTCGTGGGGACGACCCTATAGTCGTCGGACATGACGGTGGCGGACCAATCTAGTCCCGGGGTCGTGGGTACGACCCTATAGTCGTCGGACAAGTCGGCGGCTGGACAACCTAGACCCGGGGTCGTGGGGACGAACCTATTGTCGTCGGACATGACGGTGGCGGGCCAATCTAGTCCCGGGGTCGTGGGGACGACCCTATAGTCTTCGGACATGTCGGCGGCTGGCCAACTTTGGCCCGCGGTCGTGGGGACGACTCTATAGTCGTCGGAAATGTCGGCGGCTGGCCAACCTGGACTCGGGGTCGTGGGGACGACCCTATAGTCGTCGGACAAGACGGCGGCTGGACATCTTTGGCCCGGGGTCGTGGGGACGACCCTATAGTCGTCGGACATGTCGGCGGCTGGCCAACTTTGGCCCGGTGTCGTGGGGACGACCCTACAGTCTTCGGACATTTCGGCGGCTTGCCAACTTTGGCCCGGGGTCGTGGGGACGACCCTATAATCGTCGGACATTTCGGCGGCATGCCAACTTTGGCCCGTGGTCGTGGGGACGACCCTATATTCGTTGGACATGACGGTGGCGGGCCAATCTAGTCCCGAGGTCCTGGGGACGACCCTATAGTCGTCGGACAAGTCGGCGGCTGGCCAACCTAGACCCGGGGTCGTGGGGACGACCGTATTGTTGTCGGACATGACGGTGGCGGGTCAATCTAGTCCCGGGGTCGTGGGGACGACCCTATAGTCGTCGGACATGTCGGCGGCTGGCCAACTTTGGCCCGTGGTTGTGGGGACGACCCTGTAGTCGTTGGACATGACGGTGGCGGGCCAATCTAGTCCCGGGGTCGTGGGGACGACCCTATAGTCGTCGGACATGTCGGCGGCTGGCCAACTTTGGACCGGTGTCGTGGGGACGACTCTATAGCCTTATTGTTACTAAATAAGTTCTCTTTGATGTTCTTATTAGGTTAAGCTATATCTGTATTATATCTGAACTAGTCTGGAAATATTGTGTAAACTAAAGGGTTCGCCCGTTAATTAAATAAATAAATAAATAAATAAATAAATAGTCGTAAGGAAATGTCGGCGGCTGGCCAACCTGGACCCGAGGTCGTGGGGACGACCCTATTGTCGTCGGACATGACGGTGGCGGGCCAATCTAGTCTCGGGGTCGTGGGGACGACCCTATAGTCGTCGGACATGTCGGCGGCTGGCCAACTTTGCCCCGGGGTCGTGGGGACGACCCTACAGTCTTCGGACATTTCGGCGGCTTGCCAACTTTGGCCCGGGGTCGTGGGGACGACCCTATAATCGTCGGACATTTCGGCGGCATGCCAACTTTGGCCCGTGGTCGTGGGGACGACCCTATAGTCGTTGGACATGACGGTGGCGGGCCAATCTAGTCCCGAGGTCCTGGGGACGACCCTATAGTCGTCGGACAAGTCGGCGGCTGGCCAACCTAGACCCGGGGTCGTGGGGACGACCGTATTGTCGTCGGACATGACGGTGGCGGGCCAATCTAGTCCCGGGGTCGTGGGGACGACCCTATAGTCGTCGAACAATTCGGCGGCGGGTCAAGCTTGTCCCGGGGTCGTGGGGACGACCCTATAATCGTCGGACATGACGGTGGCGGGCCAATCTAGTCCCGGGGTCGTGGGGACGACCCTATAGTCGTCGGACAAGACGGCGGCTGGACATCTTTGGGCCGGGGTCGTGGGGACGACCCTATAGTCGTCGGACATGTTGGCGGCTGGCCAACCTAGTCCCGGGGTCGTGGGGACGACCCTATAGTCGTCGGACATTTCGGCGGCTTGCCAACTTTGGCCCGGGGTCGTGGGGACGACCCTATATTCGTCGGACATGTCGGCGGCTGGCCAACTTTGGCCCGTGGTTGTGGGGACGACCCTATAGTCGTTGGACATGACGGTGGCGGGCCAATCTAGTCCCGGGGTCGTGGGGACGACCCTATAGTCGTCGGACATGTCGGCGGCTGGCCAACTTTGGACCGGTGTCGTGGGGACGACTCTATAGTCGTCGGATATGTCGGCGGCTGGCCAACCTGGACCCGGAGTCGTGGGGCCGACCCTATTGTCGTCGGACATGACGGTGGCGGGTCAATCTAGTCTCGGGGTCGTGGGGACGACCCTATAGTCGTCGGACAAGACGGCGGCTGGACATCTTTGGCCCGGGGTCGTGGGGACGACCCTATAGTCGTCGGACATGTTGGCGGCTTGTCAGCCTAGTCCCGGGGTGGTGGGTACGACCCTATAGTCGTCGGACAAGTCGGCGGCGGGCCAACCTTGTCCCGGGGTCGTGGGGACGACCCTATAGTCGTCGGACATGTCGGCAGCTGGCCAACTTTGGCCCGGGGTCGTGGGGACGACCCTATAGTCGTCGGACATGTCGGCGGCTGGCCAACTTTGGCCCGTGGTTGTGGGCACGACCCTATAGTCGTTGGACATGACGGTGGCGGGCCAATCTAGTCCCGGGGTCGTGGGGACGACCCTATAGTCGTCGGACATGTCGGCGGCTGGCCAACTTTGGCCCGTGGTCGTGGGGACGATCCAATAGTCGTCGGACATGTCGGCGGCTGGCCAGCTTTGGCCCGGGGTTGTAGGGACGACCCTATAGTCGTCGGACATGTCGGCGATTGGCCAACATTGGCCCGGGGTCGTGGGGACGACATTATAGTCGTCGGACATGTCGGCGGCTGGCCAACCTAGTCCCGAGGTCGTGGGGACGACCCTATAGTCGTCGGACTTGACGGTGGCGGGCCAATCTAGTCCCGGGGTCGTGGGGACGACCCTACAGTCGTCGGACATTTCGGCGTCTTGCCAACTTTGGCCCGGGGTCGTGGGGACGACCCTATAGTCGTCGGACATGGCGGTGGCGGACCAATCTAGTCCCGGGGTCGTGGGGACGACCCTATAGTCGTCGGACATGTTGGCGGCTTGTCAGCCTAGTCCCGGGGTCGTGGGTACGACCCTACAGTCGTCGGACATTTCGGCGGCGGGCCAACCTTGTCCCGGGGTCGTGAGGACGACCCTATAGTCGTCGGACATATCGGCGGCTGGCCAACTTTGGCCCGGTGTCGTGGGGACGACTCTATAGTCGTCGGAAATGTCGGCGGCTGGCCAACATTGGCCCGTGGTTGTGGGGACGACCCTATAGTCGTTGGACATGACGGTGGCGGGCCAATCTAGTCCCGGGGTCGTGGGTAAGACCCTATAGTCGTCGGACAAGACGGCGGCTGGACATCTTTGGCCCGGGGTCGTGGGGACGACCCTATAGTCGTCGGACATGTTGGCGGGTTGTCAGCCTAGTCCCGGGGTCGTGGGGACGACCCTATAGTCGTCGGACATGACGGTGGCGGACCAATCTAGTCCCGGGGTCGTGGGGACGACCGTATAGTCGTCGCACATGTCGGCGGCTGGCCAACTTTGGCCCGTGGTCGTGGGGACGATCCAATAATCGTCGGACATGTCGGCGGCTGGCCAACTTTGGCCCGTGGTTGTGGGGACGACCCTATAGTCGTTGGACATGACGGTGGCGGGCCAATCTAGTCCCGGGGTCGTGGGGACGACCCTATAGTCGTCGGACAAGACGGCGGCTGGACATCTTTGGCACGGGGTCGTGGGGACGACCCTACAGTCGTCGGACATTTCGGCGGCTTGCCAACTTTGGCCCGGGGTCGTGGGGACGACCCTATAGTCGTCGGACATGTCGGCGGCTAGCCAACATTGGCCCGGGGTCGTCGGACTTGACGGTGGCGGGCCAATCTAGTCCCGGGGTCGTGGGGACGACCCCACAGTCGTCGGACATTTCGGCGGCTTGCCAACTTTGGCCCGGGGTCGTGTGGACGACCCTATAGTCGTCGGACATGTCGGCGGCTGGCCAACTTTGGCCCGGTGTCGTGGGGACGACTCTATAGTCGTCGGAAATGTCGGCGGCTGGCCAACCTGGACCCGGGGTCGTGGGGACGACCCTATAACCGTCGGACATGACGGTGGCGGGTCAATCTAGTCCCGGGGTCGTGGGGACGACCCTATAGTCGTCGGACATGTCGGCGGCTGGCCAACTTTGGCCCGGTGTCGTGGGGACGACTCTATAGTCGTCGGAAATGTCGGCGGCTGGCCAACCTGGACCCGGGGTCGTGGGGACGACCCTATAGTCATCGGACATGTCGGCGGCTGGCCAACCTGGACTCGGGGTCGTGGGGACGACCCTATAGTCGTCGGACAAGACGGCGGCTGGACATCTTTGGCCCGGGGTCGTGGGGACGACCCTATAGTCGTCGGACATGTCGGCGGCTGGCCAACTTTGGCCCGGTGTCGTGGGGACGACCCTACAGTCTTCGGACATTTCGGCGGCTTGCCAACTTTGGCCCGGGGTCGTGGGGACGACCCTATAATCGTCGGACATTTCGGCGGCATGCCAACTTTGGCCCGTGGTCGTGGGGACGACCCTATAGTCGTTGGACATGACGGTGGCGGGCCAATCTAGTCCCGAGGTCCTGGGGACGACCCTATAGTCGTCGGACAAGTCGGCGGCTGGCCAACCTAGACCCGGGGTCGTGGGGACGACCGTATTGTCGTCGGACATGACGGTGGCGGGTCAATCCAGTCCCGGTGTCGTGGGGACGACCCTATAGTCGTCGGACATGTCGGCGGCTGGCCAACTTTGGCCCGTGGTTGTGGGGACGACCCTATAGTCGTTGGACATGACGGTGGCGGGCCAATCTAGTCCCGGGGTCGTGGGGACGACCCTATAGTCGTCGGACATGTCGGCGGCTGGCCAACTTTGGCCCGTGGTTGTGGGGACGACCCTATAGTCGTTGGACATGACGGTGGCGGGCCAATCTAGTCCCGGGGTCGTGGGGACGACCCTATAGTCGTCGGACATGTCGGCGGCTTGCCAACTTTGGACCGGTGTCGTGGGGACGACTCTATAGTCGTCGGAAATGTCGGCGGCTGGCCAACCTGGACCCGAGGTCGTGGGGACGACCCTATTGTCGTCGGACATGACGGTGGCGGGCCAATCTAGTCTCGGGGTCGTGGGGACGACCCTATAGTCGTCGGACATGTCGGCGGCTGGCCAACTTTGCCCCGGGGTCGTGGGGACGACCCTACAGTCTTCGGACATTTCGGCGGCTTGCCAACTTTGGCCCGGGGTCGTGGGGACGACCCTATAATCGTCGGACATTTCGGCGGCATGCCAACTTTGGCCCGTGGTCGTGGGGACGACCCTATAGTCGTTGGACATGACGGTGGCGGGCCAATCTAGTCCCGAGGTCCTGGGGACGACCCTATAGTCGTCGGACAAGTCGGCGGCTGGCGAACCTAGACCCGGGGTCGTGGGGACGACCGTATTGTCGTCGGACATGACGGTGGCGGGCCAATCTAGTCCCGGGGTCGTGGGGACGACCCTATAGTCGTCGAACAATTCGGCGGCGGGTCAAGCTTGTCCCGGGGTCGTGGGGACGACCCTATAATCGTCGGACATGACGGTGGCGGGCCAATCTAGTCCCGGGGTCGTGGGGACGACCCTATAGTCGTCGGACAAGACGGCGGCTGGACATCTTTGGGCCGGGGTCGTGGGGACGACCCTATAGTCGTCGGACATGTTGGCGGCTGGCCAACCTAGTCCCGGGGTCGTGGGGACGACCCTATAGTCGTCGGACATTTCGGCGGCTTGCCAACATTGGCCCGGGGTCGTGGGGACGACCCTATATTCGTCGGACATGTCGGCGGCTGGCCAACTTTGGCCCGTGGTTGTGGGGACGACCCTATAGTCGTTGGACATGACGGTGGCGGGCCAATCTAGTCCCGGGGTCGTGGAGACGACCCTATAGTCGTCGGACATGTCGGCGGCTGGCCAACTTTGGACCGGTGTCGTGGGGACGACTCTATAGTCGTCGGATATGTCGGCGGCTGGCCAACCTGGACCCGGAGTCGTGGGGCCGACCCTATTGTCGTCGGACATGACGGTGGCGGGTCAATCTAGTCTCGGGGTCGTGGGGACGACCCTATAGTCGTCGGACAAGACGGCGGCTGGACATCTTTGGCCCGGGGTCGTGGGGACGACCCTATAGTCGTCGGACATGTTGGCGGCTTGTCAGCCTAGTCCCGGGGTGGTGGGTACGACCCTATAGTCGTCGGACAAGTCGGCGGCGGGCCAACCTTGTCCCGGGGTCGTGGGGACGACCCTATAGTCGTCGGACATGTCGGCAGCTGGCCAACTTTGGCCCGGGGTCGTGGGGACGACCCTATAGTCGTCGGACATGTCGGCGGCTGGCCAACTTTGGCCCGTGGTTGTGGGCACGACCCTATAGTCGTTGGACATGACGGTGGCGGGCCAATCTAGTCCCGGGGTCGTGGGGACGACCCTATAGTCGTCGGACATGTTGGCGGCTTGTCAGCCTAGTCCCAGGGTCGTGGGTACGACCCTATAGTCGTCGGACAAGTCGGCGGCGGGCCAACCTTGTCCCGGGGTCGTGGGGACGACCCTATAGTCGTCGGACATGTCGGCGGCTGGCCAACTTTGGCCCGGTGTCGTGGGGACGACTCTATAGTCGTCGGAAATGTCGGCGGCTGGCCAACCTGGACCCGGGGTCGTGGGGACGACCCTATAGTCGTCGGACTTGACGGTGGCGGGCCAATCTAGTCCCGGGGTCGTGGGGACGACCCTACAGTCGTCGGACATTTCGGCGGCTTGCCAACTTTGGCCCGGGGTCGTGGGACGACCCTACAGTCGTCGGACTTGTCGGTAGCGGGCCAATCTAGTCCCGAGGTCGTGGGGACGACCCTATAGTCTTCGGACATGACGGTGGCGGGCCAATCTAGTCCCGGGGTCGTGGGGACGACCCTATAGTCGTCGGACATGTCGGCGGCTGGCCAACTTTGGCCCGTGGTTGTGGGGACGACCCTATAGTCGTTGGACATGACGGTGGCGGGCCAATCTAGTCCCGGGGTCGTGGGGTCGACCCTATAGTCGTCGGACATGTCGGCGGCTGGCCAACTTTGGCCCGTGGTTGTGGGGACGACCCTATAGTCGTTGGACATGACGGTGGCGGGCCAATCTAGTCCCGGGGTCGTGGGGACGACCCTATAGTCGTCGGACATGTCGGCGGCTTGCCAACTTTGGACCGGTGTCGTGGGGACGACTCTATAGTCGTCGGAAATGTCGGCGGCTGGCCAACTTTGGCGCGGTGTCGTGGGGACGACTCTATAGTCGTCGGACATGTCGGCAGCTGGGCAACCTAGACCCGGGGTCGTGGGGACGACCCTATTGTCGTCGGACATGAAGGTGGCGGGCCAATCTAGTCTCGGGGTCGTGGGGACGACCCTATAGTCGTCGGACATGTCGGCGGCTGGCCAACTTTGGCCCGGGGTCGTGGGGACGACCCTATAGTCGTCGGACATGACGGTGGCGGACCAATCTAGTCCCGGGGTCGTGGGTACGACCCTATAGTCGTCGGACAAGTCGGCGGCTGGACAACCTAGACCCGGGGTCGTGGGGACGAACCTATTGTCGTCGGACATGACGGTGGCGGGCCAATCTAGTCCCGGGGTCGTGGGGACGACCCTATAGTCGTCGGACATGTCGGCGGCTGGCCAACTTTGGCCCGTGGTTGTGGGGACGACCCTATAGTCGTTGGACATGACGGTGGCGGGCCAATCTAGTCCCGGGGTCGTGGGGTCGACCCTATAGTCGTCGGACATGTCGGCGGCTGGCCAACTTTGGCCCGTGGTTGTGGGGACGACCCTATAGTCGTTGGACATGACGGTGGCGGGCCAATCTAGTCCCGGGGTCGTGGGGACGACCCTATAGTCGTCGGACATGTCGGCGGCTTGCCAACTTTGGACCGGTGTCGTGGGGACGACTCTATAGTCGTCGGAAATGTCGGCGGCTGGCCAACCTGGACCCGAGGTCGTGGGGACGACCCTATTGTCGTCGGACATGACGGTGGCGGGCCAATCTAGTCTCGGGGTCGTGGGGACGACCCTATAGTCGTCGGACATGTCGGCGGCTGGCCAACTTTGCCCCGGGGTCGTGGGGACGACCCTACAGTCTTCGGACATTTCGGCGGCTTGCCAACTTTGGCCCGGGGTCGTGGGGACGACCCTATAATCGTCGGACATTTCGGCGGCATGCCAACTTTGGCCCGTGGTCGTGGGGACGACCCTATAGTCGTTGGACATGACGGTGGCGGGCCAATCTAGTCCCGAGGTCCTGGGGACGACCCTATAGTCGTCGGACAAGTCGGCGGCTGGCCAACCTAGACCCGGGGTCGTGGGGACGACCGTATTGTCGTCGGACATGACGGTGGCGGGCCAATCTAGTCCCGGGGTCGTGGGGACGACCCTATAGTCGTCGAACAATTCGGCGGCGGGTCAAGCTTGTCCCGGGGTCGTGGGGACGACCCTATAATCGTCGGACATGACGGTGGCGGGCCAATCTAGTCCCGGGGTCGTGGGGACGACCCTATAGTCGTCGGACAAGACGGCGGCTGGACATCTTTGGGCCGGGGTCGTGGGGACGACCCTATAGTCGTCGGACATGTTGGCGGCTGGCCAACCTAGTCCCGGGGTCGTGGGGACGACCCTATAGTCGTCGGACATTTCGGCGGCTTGCCAACATTGGCCCGGGGTCGTGGGGACGACCCTATATTCGTCGGACATGTCGGCGGCTGGCCAACTTTGGCCCGTGGTTGTGGGGACGACCCTATAGTCGTTGGACATGACGGTGGCGGGCCAATCTAGTCCCGGGGTCGTGGAGACGACCCTATAGTCGTCGGACATGTCGGCGGCTGGCCAACTTTGGACCGGTGTCGTGGGGACGACTCTATAGTCGTCGGATATGTCGGCGGCTGGCCAACCTGGACCCGGAGTCGTGGGGCCGACCCTATTGTCGTCGGACATGACGGTGGCGGGTCAATCTAGTCTCGGGGTCGTGGGGACGACCCTATAGTCGTCGGACAAGACGGCGGCTGGACATCTTTGGCCCGGGGTCGTGGGGACGACCCTATAGTCGTCGGACATGTTGGCGGCTTGTCAGCCTAGTCCCGGGGTGGTGGGTACGACCCTATAGTCGTCGGACAAGTCGGCGGCGGGCCAACCTTGTCCCGGGGTCGTGGGGACGACCCTATAGTCATCGGACATGTCGGCAGCTGGCCAACTTTGGCCCGGGGTCGTGGGGACGACCCTATAGTCGTCGGACATGTCGGCGGCTGGCCAACTTTGGCCCGTGGTTGTGGGCACGACCCTATAGTCGTTGGACATGACGGTGGCGGGCCAATCTAGTCCCGGGGTCGTGGGGACGACCCTATAGTCGTCGGACATGTTGGCGGCTTGTCAGCCTAGTCCCAGGGTCGTGGGTACGACCCTATAGTCGTCGGACAAGTCGGCGGCTGGCCAACTTTGGCCCGGGGTCGTGGGGACGACCCTATAGTCGTCGGACATGACGGTGGCGGACCAATCTAGTCCCGGGGTCGTGGGTACGACCCTATAGTCGTCGGACAAGTCGGCGGCTGGACAACCTAGACCCGGGGTCGTGGGGACGAACCTATTGTCGTCGGACATGACGGTGGCGGGCCAATCTAGTCCCGGGGTCGTGGGGACGACCCTATAGTCTTCGGACATGTCGGCGGCTGGCCAACTTTGGCCCGCGGTCGTGGGGACGACCCTATAGTCGTCGGACAAGACGGCGGCTGGACATCTTTGGCCCGGGGTCGTGGGGACGACCCTATAGTCGTCGGACATGTCGGCGGCTGGCCAACTTTGGCCCGGTGTCGTGGGGACGACCTTACAGTCTTCGGACATTTCGGCGGCTTGCCAACTTTGGCCCGGGGTCGTGGGGACGACCCTATAATCGTCGGACATTTCGGCGGCATGCCAACTTTGGCCCGTGGTCGTGGGGACGACCCTATAGTCGTTGGACATGACGGTGGCGGGCCAATCTAGTCCCGAGGTCCTGGGGACGACCCTATAGTCGTCGGACAAGTCGGCGGCTGGCCAACCTAGACCCGGGGTCGTGGGGACGACCGTATTGTTGTCGGACATGACGGTGGCGGGTCAATCTAGTCCCGGGGTCGTGGGGACGACCCTATAGTCGTCGGACATGTCGGCGGCTGGCCAACTTTGGCCCGTGGTTGTGGGGACGACCCTGTAGTCGTTGGACATGACGGTGGCGGGCCAATCTAGTCCCGGGGTCGTGGGGACGACCCTATAGTCGTCGGACATGTCGGCGGCTGGCCAACTTTGGACCGGTGTCGTGGGGACGACTCTATAGCCTTATTGTTACTAAATAAGTTCTCTTTGATGTTCTTATTAGGTTAAGCTATATCTGTATTATATCTGAACTAGTCTGGAAATATTGTGTAAACTAAAGGGTTCGCCCGTTAATTAAATAAATAAATAAATAAATAAATAGTCGTCGGAAATGTCGGCGGCTGGCCAACCTGGACCCGAGGTCGTGGGGACGACCCTATTGTCGTCGGACATGACGGTGGCGGGCCAATCTAGTCTCGGGGTCGTGGGGACGACCCTATAGTCGTCGGACATGTCGGCGGCTGGCCAACTTTGCCCCGGGGTCGTGGGGACGACCCTACAGTCTTCGGACATTTCGGCGGCTTGCCAACTTTGGCCCGGGGTCGTGGGGACGACCCTATAATCGTCGGACATTTCGGCGGCATGCCAACTTTGGCCCGTGGTCGTGGGGACGACCCTATAGTCGTTGGACATGACGGTGGCGGGCCAATCTAGTCCCGAGGTCCTGGGGACGACCCTATAGTCGTCGGACAAGTCGGCGGCTGGCCAACCTAGACCCGGGGTCGTGGGGACGACCGTATTGTCGTCGGACATGACGGTGGCGGGCCAATCTAGTCCCGGGGTCGTGGGGACGACCCTATAGTCGTCGAACAATTCGGCGGCGGGTCAAGCTTGTCCCGGGGTCGTGGGGACGACCCTATAATCGTCGGACATGACGGTGGCGGGCCAATCTAGTCCCGGGGTCGTGGGGACGACCCTATAGTCGTCGGACAAGACGGCGGCTGGACATCTTTGGGCCGGGGTCGTGGGGACGACCCTATAGTCGTCGGACATGTTGGCGGCTGGCCAACCTAGTCCCGGGGTCGTGGGGACGACCCTATAGTCGTCGGACATTTCGGCGGCTTGCCAACTTTGGCCCGGGGTCGTGGGGACGACCCTATATTCGTCGGACATGTCGGCGGCTGGCCAACTTTGGCCCGTGGTTGTGGGGACGACCCTATAGTCGTTGGACATGACGGTGGCGGGCCAATCTAGTCCCGGGGTCGTGGGGACGACCCTATAGTCGTCGGACATGTCGGCGGCTGGCCAACTTTGGACCGGTGTCGTGGGGACGACTCTATAGTCGTCGGATATGTCGGCGGCTGGCCAACCTGGACCCGGAGTCGTGGGGCCGACCCTATTGTCGTCGGACATGACGGTGGCGGGTCAATCTAGTCTCGGGGTCGTGGGGACGACCCTATAGTCGTCGGACATGTTGGCGGCTTGTCAGCCTAGTCCCGGGGTGGTGGGTACGACCCTATAGTCGTCGGACAAGTCGGCGGCGGGCCAACCTTGTCCCGGGGTCGTGGGGACGACCCTATAGTCGTCGGACATGTCGGCAGCTGGCCAACTTTGGCCCGGGGTCGTGGGGACGACCCTATAGTCGTCGGACATGTCGGCGGCTGGCCAACTTTGGCCCGTGGTTGTGGGCACGACCCTATAGTCGTTGGACATGACGGTGGCGGGCCAATCTAGTCCCGGGGTCGTGGGGACGACCCTATAGTCGTCGGACATGTTGGCGGCTTGTCAGCCTAGTCCCAGGGTCGTGGGTACGACCCTATAGTCGTCGGACAAGTCGGCGGCGGGCCAACCTTGTCCCGGGGTCGTGGGGACGACCCTATAGTCGTCGTTTATGTCGGCGGCTGGCCAACTTTGGCCCGGTGTCGTGGGGACGACTCTATAGTCGTCGGAAATGTCGGCGGCTGGCCAACCTGGACCCGGGGTCGTGGGGACGACCCTATAACCGTCGGACATGACGGTGGCGGGTCAATCTAGTCCCGGGGTCGTGGGGACGACCCTATAGTCGTCGGACATGTCGGCGGCTGGCCAACTTTGGCCCGGTGTCGTGGGGACGACTCTATAGTCGTCGGAAATGTCGGCGGCTGGCCAACCTGGACCCGGGGTCGTGGGGACGACCCTATAGTCATCGGACATGTCGGCGGCTGGCCAACTTTGGCCCGTGGTCGTGGGGACGATCCAATAGTCGTCGGACATGTCGGCGGCTGGCCAACTTTGGCCCGTGGTCGTGGGGACGACCCTATAGTCGTCGGACATGTCGGCGGCTAGCCAACATTGGCCCGTGGTCGTGGGGACGACCCAATAGTCGTTGGAAATGTCAGCGGCTGGCCAACTTTGACCCGGTGTCGTGGGGACGACTCTATAGCCGTCGGACATGTCGGTGGCTGGCCAATCTAGTCCCGGGGTCGTGGGGACGACCCTATAGTCTTCGGACATGTCGGCGGCTGGCCAACTTTGGCCCGTGGTCGTGGGGACGATCCAATAGTCGTCGGACATGTCGGCGGCTGGCCAGCTTTGGCCCGGGGTCGTAGGGACGACCCTATATTCGTCGGACATGTCGGCGATTGGCCAACATTGGCCCGGGGTCGTGGGGACGACATTATAGTCGTCGGACATGTCGGCGGCTGGCCAACCTAGTCCCGAGGTCGTGGGGACGACCCTATAGTCGTCGGACTTGACGGTGGCGGGCCAATCTAGTCCCGGGGTCGTGGGGACGACCCTACAGTCGTCGGACATTTCGGCGTCTTGCCAACTTTGGCCCGGGGTCGTGGGGACGACCCTATAGTCGTCGGACATGGCGGTGGCGGACCAATCTAGTCCCGGGGTCGTGGGGACGACCCTATAGTCGTCGGACATGTTGGCGGCTTGTCAGCCTAGTCCCGGGGTCGTGGGTACGACCCTACAGTCGTCGGACAAGTCGGCGGCGGGCCAACCTAGTCCCGGGGTCGTGGGGATGACCCTATAGTCGTCGGACATGACGGTGGCGGGCCAGTCTAGTCCCGGGTCGTGGGGACGAACCTATAGTCGTCGGACATGTCGCCGGCTGGCCAACTTTGGCCCGTGGTCGTGGGGACGACCATATAGTCGTCGGACATGACGGTGGCGGGCCACTCTAGTCCCGGGTCGTGGGGACGACCCTATAGTCGTCGGACATGTCGGCGGCTGGCCAACTTTGGCCCGGGGTCGTGGGGACGACCCTATAGTCGTCGGAAATGACGGTGGCGGGCCAATCTATTCCCGGGGTCGTGGGGACGACCGTATAGTCGTCGGACATATCAGCGGCTGGCCAACTTTGGCCCGGGGTCGTGGGGACGACCCTATAGTCGTCGGACAAGTCGGCGGCGGGCCTACCTAGTCCCGGGGTCGTGGGAACGACCCTATAGTCGTCGCATAAGTCGGCGGCGAGCCCACCTAGTCCGGGGGTCGTGGGGACGACCCTATAGTCGTCGGACAAGTCGGCGGCCGGCCAACCTAGTCCGGGGGTCGTGGGGACGACCCTATAGTCGTCGGACATGACGGTGGCGGGCCAGTCTAGTCCCGGGTCGTGGGGACGACCCTATAGTCGTCGGACATGTCGGCGGCTGGCCAACTTTGGCCCGTGGTCGTGGGGACGACCCTATAGTCGTCGGACATGTCGGCGGCTTGCCAACTTTGGCCCGTGGTCGTGGGGACGACCCTATAGTCGTCGGACAAGTCGGCGGCGGGCCTACCTAGTCCCGGGGTCGTGGGAACGACCCTATAGTCGTCGCATAAGTCGGCGGCGAGCCCACCTAGTCCGGGGGTCGTGGGGACGACCCTATAGTCGTCGGACAAGTCGGCGGCCGGCCAACCTAGTCCGGGGGTCGTGGGGACGACCCTATAGTCGTCGGACATGACGGTGGCGGGCCAGTCTAGTCCCGGGTCGTGGGGACGACCCTATAGTCGTCGGACAAGTCGGCGGCGAGCCAACCTAGTCCGGGGGTCGTGGGGACGACCCTATAATCGTCGGGCAAGCCGGCGGCTGGCCAACTTTGGCCCGTGGTCGTGGGGACGACCCAATAGTCGTTGGACATATCGGCGGCTGGCCAACTTTGGCCCGTGGTCGTGGGGACGACCCTATAGTCGTCGGAAATGTCGGTGGCTGTCCAACTTTGGCCCGGGGGTCGTGGGGACGACCCTATAGTCGTTGGACATGACGGTGGCGGGCCGATCTAGTCCCGGGGTCGTAGGGACGACCCTATAGTCGTCGGACATGTCGGCGATTGGCTAACATTGGCCCGGGGTCGTGGGGACGACCCTATAGCCGTCGGACATGTCGGCGGCTGTCCAACTTTGGCCCGGTGTCGTGGGGACGACTCTATAGTCGTCGGACATGTCGGCGGCTGGCCAACCTAGACCCGGGGTCGTGGGGACGACCCTATTGTCGTCGGACATGACGGTGGCGGGCCAATCTAGTCCCGGGGTCGTGGGGACGACCCTATAGTCGTCGGTCAAGTCGGCGGCGGGCCAAGCTTGTCCCGGGGTCGTGGGGACGACCTTATAATCATCGGACATGACGGTGGCGGGCCAATCTAGTCCCGGGGTCGTGGGGACGACCCTATAATCGTCGGGCAAGCCGGCGGCTGGCCAACTTTGGCCCGGGGTCGTGGGGACGAGCCTATAGTCGACGGACATGACGGTGGCGGGCCAGTCGAGTCCCGGGTCATGGGGACGACCCTATAGTCGTCGGACAAGTCGGCGGCTGGCCAACTTTGGCCCGTGGTCGTCGGGACGACCCTATAGTCGTCGGACATGACGGTGGCGGGCCACTCTAGTCCCGGGGTCGTGGGGACGACCCTATAATCATCGGACATGACGGTGGCGGGCCAGTCTAGTCCCGGGTCGTGGGGACGACCCTATAGTCGTCGGACATGTCGGCGGCTGGCCAACTTTGGCCCGTGGTCGTGGGGACGACCCTATAGTCGTCGGAAATGTCGGTGGCTGTCCAACTTTGGCCCGGGGGTCGTGGGGACGACCCTATAGTCGTCGGACATGTCGGCGGCGAGCCAACATAGACCCGGGGTCGTGGGGACGACCGTATAGTCGTCGGACATGTCGGCGGCTGGCCGACCTAGCCCCGGGGTCGTGGGGGCGACCCTACAGGTGTCGGACATTTCGGCGGCTTGCCAACTTTGGCCCGGGGTCGTGGGGACGACCCTATAGTCGTCGGACATGTCGGCGGCTGGCCAACTTTGGCCCGTGGTCGTGGGTACGACCCTGTAGTCGTCGGACATGACGGTGTCGGGCCAATCTAGTCCCGGGGTCGTGGGGACGACCCTATAGTCGTCGGACATGTCGGCGGCGGGCCAACCTTGGCCTGGGGTCGTGGGTACGACCCTGTAGTCGTCGGACATGACGGTGTCGGGCCAATCTAGTCCCGGGGTCGTGGGGACGACCCTATAGTCGTCGGACATGTCGGCGGCTGGCCAACTTTGGCCCGGGGTCGTGGGGACGAGCCTATAGTCGACGGACATGACGGTGGCGGGCCAGTCTAGTCCCGGGTCATGGGGACGACCCTATAGTCGTCGGACAAGTCGGCGGCTGGCCTACTTTGGCCCGTGGTCGTGGGGACGACCCTATAGTCGTCAGACATGACGGTGGCGAGCCAACCTAGTCCCGGGGTCGTGGGGACGACCCTATAGTCGTCGGACATGTCGGCGGCTGGCCAACTTTGGCCCGTGGTCGTGGGGAGGACCCTATACTCGTCGGACAAGTCGGCGGCGAGCCAACCTAGTCCGGGGGTCGTGGGGACGACCCTATAGTCGTCGGACATGTCGGCGGCTGGCCAACTTTGGCCCGTACTTGTGGGCACGACTCTATAGTCGTCGGACATGACGGTGTCGGGCCAATCTCGTCCCGGGGTCGTGGGGAAGACCCTATAGTCGTCGGACATGTCGGCGGCTGGCCAACTTTGGCCCGTGGTCGTGGGGACGACCCAATAGTCGTCGTAAATGTCGGTGGCTGTCCAACTTTGGCCCGGGGTCGTGGGGACGACCCTATAGTCGTCGGACAAGTCGGCGGCCGGCCAACCTAGTCCGGGGGTCGTGGGGACGACCCTATAGTCGTCGGACATGACGGTGGCGGGCCAGTCTAGTCCCGGGTCGTGGGGACGACCCTATAGTCGTCGGACATGTCGGCGGCTGGCCAACTTTGGCCCGTGGTCGTGGGGACGACCCTATAGTCGTCAAACATGACGGTGGCGAGCCAACCTAGTCCCGGGGTCGTGGGGACGACCCTATAGTCGTCGGACAAGTCGGCGGCGAGCCCACCTAGTCGGGGGGTCGTGGGGACGACCCTATAGTCGTCGGACAAGTCGGCGGCCGGCCAACCTAGTCCGGGGGTCGTGGGGACGACCCTATAGTCGTCGGACATGACGGTGGCGGGCCAGTCTAGTCCCGGGTCGTGGGGACGACCCTATAGTCGTCGGACATGTCGGCGGCTGGCCAACTTTGGCCCGTGGTCGTGGGGACGACCCTATAGTCGTCGGAAATGTCGGTGGCTGTCCAACTTTGGCCCGGGGGACGTGGGGACGACCCTATAGTCGTCGGACATGTCGGCGGCGAGCCAACATTGACCCGGGGTCGTGGGGACGACCGTATAGTCGTCGGACATGTCGGCGGCTGGCCGACCTAGCCCCGGGGTCGTGGGGGCGACCCTACAGTCGTCGGACATTTCGGCGGCTTGCCAACTTTGGCCCGGGGTCGTGGGGACGACCCTATAGTCGTCGGACATGTCGGCGGCTGGCTAACTTTGGCCCGTGGTCGTGGGGACGACCCAATAGTCGTTGGACATATCGGCGGCTGGCCAACTTTGGCCCGTGGTCGTGGGGACGACCCTATAGTCGTCGGACAAGTCGGCGGCGAGCCCACCTAGTCGGGGGGTCGTGGGGACGACCCTATAGTCGTCGGACAAGTCGGCGGCCGGCCAACCTAGTCCGGGGGTCTTGGGGACGACCCTATAGTCGTCGGACATGACGGTGGCGGGCCAGTCTAGTCCCGGGTCGTGGGGACGACCCTATAGTCGTCGGACATGTCGGCGGCTGGCCAACTTTGGCCCGTGGTCGTGGGGACGACCCTATAGTCGTCGGAAATGTCGGTGGCTGTCCAACTTTGGCCCGGGGGTCGTGGGGACGACCCTATAGTCGTCGGACATGTCGGCGGCGAGCCAACATTGACCCGGGGTCGTGGGGACGACCGTATAGTCGTCGGACATGACGGTGGCGGGCCAGTCTAGTCCCGGGTCGTGGGGACGACCCTATAGTCGTCGGAAATGTCGGTGGCTGTCCAACTTTGGCCCGGGGGTCGTGGGGACGACCGTATAGTCGTTGGACATGACGGTGGCTTGCCAATCTAGTCCCGGGGTCGTAGGGACGACCCTATAGTCGTCGGACATGTCGGCGATTGGCCAACATTGGCCCGGGGTCGTGGGGACGACCCTATAGCCGTCGGACATGTCGGCGGCTGTCCAACTTTGGCCCGGTGTCGTGAGGACGACTCTATAGTCGTCGGACATGTCGGCGGCTGGCCAACCTAGACCCGGGGTCGTGGGGACGACCCTATTGTCGTCGGACATGACGGTGGCGGGCCAATCTAGTCCCGGGGTCGTGGGGACGACCCTATAGTCGTCGGTCAAGTCGGCGGCGGGCCAAGCTTGTCCCGGGGTCGTGGGGACGACCCTATAATCATCGGACATGACGGTGGCGGGCCAATCTAGTCCCGGGGTCGTGGGGACGACCCTATAATCGTCGGGCAAGCCGGCGGCTGGCCAACTTTGGCCCGGGGTCGTGGGGACGAGCCTATAGTCGACGGACATGACGGTGGCGGGCCAGTCTAGTCCCGGGTCATGGGGACGACCCTATAGTCGTCGGACAAGTCGGCGGCTGGCCAACTTTGGCCCGTGGTCGTCGGGACGACCCTATAGTCGTCGGACATGACGGTGGCGGGCCACTCTAGTCCCGGGGTCGTGGGGACGACCCTATAATCATCGGACATGACGGTGGCGGGCCAATCTAGTCCCGGGGTCGTGGGGACGACCCTATAATCGTTGGACATGACGGTGGCGGGCCAATCTATTCCCGGGGTCGTCGGGACGACCCTATAGTCGTCGGACATGACGGTGGCGGGCCAGTCTAGTCCCGAGTCGTGGGGACGACCATATAGTCGTCGGACATGTCGGCGGCTGGCCAACTTTGGCCCGTGGTCGTGGGGACGACCCTATAGTCGTCGGAAATGTCGGTGGCTGTCCAACTTTGGCCCGGGGGTCGTGGGGACGACCCTATAGTCGTTGGACATGACGGTGGCGGGCCAATCTAGTCCCGGGGTCGTAGGGACGACCCTATAGTCGTCGGACATGTCGGCGATTGGCCAACATTGGCCCGGGGTCGTGGGGACGACCCTATAGCCGTCGGACATGTCGGCGGCTGTCCAACTTTGGCCCGGTGTCGTGGGGACGACTCTATAGTCGTCGGACATGTCGGCGGCTGGCCAACCTAGACCCGGGGTCGTGGGGACGACCCTATTGTCGTCGGACATGACGGTGGCGGGCCAATCTAGTCCCGGGGTCGTGGGGACGACCCTATAGTCGTCGGTCAAGTCGGCGGCGGGCCAAGCTTGTCCCGGGGTCGTGGGGACGACCCTATAATCATCGGACATGACGGTGGCGGGCCAATCTAGTCCCGGGGTCGTGGGGACGACCCTATAATCGTTGGACATGACGGTGGCGGGCCAATCTAGTCCCGGGGTCGTAGGGACGACCCTATAGTCGTCGGACATGGCGATTGGCCAACATTGGCCCGGGGTCGTCGGGACGACCCGATAGTCGTCGGACATGTCGGCGGCTGGCCAACCTATTCCCGGGGTCGTGGGGACGACCCTATAGTCGTCACACATGACGGTGGCGGGCCAGTCTAGTCCCGGGTCTTGGGGACGACCCTATAGCCGCCGGACAAGTCGGCGGCTGGCCAACTTTGGCCCGTGGTCGTCGGGACGACCCTATAGTCGTCGGACATGACGGTGGCGGGCCACTCTAGTCCCGGGGTCGTGGGGACGACCCTATAATCATCGGACATGACGGTGGCGGGCCAATCTAGTCCCGGGGTCATGGGGACGACCCTATAGTCGTCGGACAAGTCGGCGGCTGGCCAACTTTGGCCCCTGGACGTGGGGACGACCCTATAGTCGTCGGACAAGTCGGCGGCTGGCCAACTTTGGCCCGTGGACGTGGGGACGACCCTATAGTCGTCGGACATGTCGGCGGCTGGCCACCTTTGGCCCGGTGTCGTGGGGACGACTCTATAGTCGTCGGAAGTGTCGGCGGCTGGCCAACCTGGACCCGGGGTCGTGGAGACGACCCTATTGTCGTCGGACATGACGGTGGCGGGCCAATCTAGTCTCGGGGTCGTGGGGACGACCCTATAGTCGTCGGACATGTCGGCGGCTGGCCAACTTTGGCCCGGGGTCGTGGGGACGACCCTATAGTCGTCGGACATGTTGGCGGCTTGTCAGCCTAGTCCCGGGGTCGTGGGTACGACCCTACAGTCGTCGGACATTTCGGCGGCTTGCCAACTTTGGCCCGGGGTCATGGGGACGACCCTAGAGTCGTCGGACATGACGGTGGCGGGCCAATCTAGTCCCGGGGTCGTGGGGACGACCCTATAGTCGTCGGACATGACGGTGGCGGGCCAGTCTAGTCCCGGGTCGTGGGGACGACCCTATAGTCGTCGGACATGTCGGCGGCTGGCCAACTTTGGCCCGTGGTCGTGGGGACGACCCTATAGTCGTCGGAAATGTCGGTGGCTGTCCAACTTTGGCCCGGGGGTCGTGGGGACGACCCTATAGTCGTCGGACATGTCGGCGGCGAGCCAACATTGACCCGGGGTCGTGGGGACGACCCTATAGTCGTCGGACATGACGGTGGCGGGCCAGTCTAGTCCCGGGTCGTGGGGACGACCATATAGTCGTCGGACATGTCGGCGGCTGGCCAACTTTGGCCCGTGGTCGTGGGGACGACCCTATAGTCGTCGGAAATGTCGGTGGCTGTCCAACTTTGGCCCGGGGGTCGTGGGGACGACCCTATAGTCGTTGGACATGACGGTGGCGGGCCAATCTAGTCCCGGGGTCGTAGGGACGACCCTATAGTCGTCGGACATGTCGGCGATTGGCCAACATTGGCCCGGGGTCGTGGGGACGACCCTATAGCCGTCGGACATGTCGGCGGCTGTCCAACTTTGGCCCGGTGTCGTGGGGACGACTCTATAGTCGTCGGACATGTCGGCGGCTGGCCAACCTAGACCCGGGGTCGTGGGGACGACCCTATTGTCGTCGGACATGACGGTGGCGGGCCAATCTAGTCCCGGGGTCGTGGGGACGACCCTATAGTCGTCGGTCAAGTCGGCGGCGGGCCAAGCTTGTCCCGGGGTCGTGGGGACGACCCTATAATCATCGGACATGACGGTGGCGGGCCAATCTAGTCCCGGGGTCGTGGGGACGACCCTATAATCGTTGGACATGACGGTGGCGGGCCAATCTAGTCCCGGGGTCGTAGGGACGACCCTATAGTCGTCGGACATGGCGATTGGCCAACATTGGCCCGGGGTCGTCGGGACGACCCGATAGTCGTCGGACATGTCGGCGGCTGGCCAACCTATTCCCGGGGTCGTGGGGACGACCCTATAGTCGTCACACATGACGGTGGCGGGCCAGTCTAGTCCCGGGTCTTGGGGACGACCCTATAGCCGCCGGACAAGTCGGCGGCTGGCCAACTTTGGCCCGTGGTCGTCGGGACGACCCTATAGTCGTCGGACATGACGGTGGCGGGCCACTCTAGTCCCGGGGTCGTGGGGACGACCCTATAATCATCGGACATGACGGTGGCGGGCCAATCTAGTCCCGGGGTCATGGGGACGACCCTATAGTCGTCGGACAAGTCGGCGGCTGGCCAACTTTGGCCCGTGGACGTGGGGACGACCCTATAGTCGTCGGACAAGTCGGCGGCTGGCCAACTTTGGCCCGTGGACGTGGGGACGACCCTATAGTCGTCGGACATGTCGGCGGCTGGCCACCTTTGGCCCGGTGTCGTGGGGACGACTCTATAGTCGTCGGAAGTGTCGGCGGCTGGCCAACCTGGACCCGGGGTCGTGGAGACGACCCTATTGTCGTCGGACATGTTGGCGGCTTGTCAGCCTAGTCTCGGGGTCGTGGGTACGACCCTACAGTCGTCGGACATTTCGGCGGCTTGCCAACTTTGGCCCGGGGTCATGGGGACGACCCTATAGTCGTCGGACATGACGGTGGCGGGCCAATCTAGTCCCGGGGTCGTGGGGACGACCCTATAGTCGTCGGACATGACGGTGGCGGGCCAATCTAGTCCCGGGGTCGTGGGGACGACCCTATAGTCGTCGGACATTTCGGCGGCTGGCCAACTTTGGCCCGGGGTCGTGGGGACGACCCTATAGTCGTCGGACATGTTGGCGGCTTGTCAGCCTAGTCCCGGGGTCGTGGGTACGGCCCTATAGTCGTCGGACAAGTCGGCGGCGGGCCATCCTTGTCCCGGGGTCGTGGGGACGACCCTGTAGTCGTCGGACATGTCGGCGGCTGGCCAACTTTGGCCCGGTGTCGTGGGGACGACTCTATAGTCGTCGGAAATGTCGGCGGCTGGCCAACTTTGGCCCGTGGTTGTGGGGACGACCCTATAGTCGTTGGACATGACGGTGGCGGGCCAATCTAGTCCCGGGGTCGTGGGGGCGACCCTATAGTCGTCGGACATGTTGGCGGCTTGTCAGCCTAGTCCCGGGGTCGTGGGTACCACCCTACAGTCGTCGGACATTTCGGCGGCTTGCCAACTTTGGCCCGGGGTCGTGGGGACGACCCTATAGTCGTCGGACTTGACGGTGGCGGGCCAATCTAGTCCCGAGGTCCTGGGGACGACCCTATAGTCGTCGGACTTGACGGTGGCGGGCCAATCTAGTCCCGGGGTCGTGGGGACGACCCTACAGTCGTCGGACATTTCGGCGGCTTGCCAACTTTGGGCCGGGGTCGTGGGGACGACCCTATAGTCGTCGGACATGTTGGCGGCTTGTCAGCCTATTCCCGGGGTCGTGGGTACGACCCTACAGTCGTCGGACATTTCGGCGGCTTGCCAACTTTGGCCCGGGGTCCTGGGGACGACCCTATAGTCGTCGGACATGTTGGCGGCTTGTCAGCCTAGTCCCGGGGTCGTGGGTACGGCCCTATAGTCGTCGGACAAGTCGGCGGCGGGCCAACCTTGTCCCGGGGTCGTGGGGACGACCCTATAGTCGTCGGACATGTCGGCGGCTGGCCAACTTTGACCCGGTGTCGTGGGGACGACTCTATAGTCGTCGGAAATGTCGGCGGCTGGCCAACCTGAACCCGGGGTTGTGGGGACGACCCTATTTTCGTCGAACATGACGGTGGCGGGCCAATCTAGTCTCGGGGTCGTGGGGACGACCCTATAGTCGTCGGACATGTCGGCGGCTGGCCAACTTTGGCCCGGGGTCGTGGGGACGACCCTATTGTCGTCGGACAAGGCGGTGGCGGGCCAATCTAGTCCCGGGGTCGTGGGGACGACCCTATAGTCGTCGGACTTGTCGGTGGCGGGCCAATCTAGTCCGGGGGTCGTGGGGACGACCCTACAGTCGTCGGCCATTTCGGCGGCTTGCCAACTTTGGCCCGGGGTCGTGGGGACGATCCAATTGTCGTCGGACATGTTGGCGGCTGGTCAACTTTGGCCCGTGGTCGTGGGGACGACCCTATAGTCGTTGGACATGTCAGCGGCTGGCCAACTTTGGCCCGGTGTCGTGGGGACGACCCAATAGTCGTCGGACATGTCGGCGGCTGGCCAATTTTGGCCCGTGGTCGTGGGGACGATCCGATAGTCGTTGGACATGACGGTGGCGGGCCAATCTAGTCCCGGGGTCGTGGGGACGACCCTATAGTCGTCGGACTTGTCGGTGGCGGGCCAATCTAGTCCGGGGGTCGTGGGGACGACCCTACAGTCGTCGGACATTTCGGCGGCTTGCCAACTTTGGCCCGGGGTCGTGGGGACGACCCTATAGTCGTCGGACATGTCGGCGGCTGGCCAAAATTGGCCCGAGGTCGTGGGGACGACCCTATAGTCGTCGGACATGTCGGCGGCTGGCCAACCTAGTCCCGAGGTCGTCGGACTTGACGGTGGCGGGCCAATCTAGTCCCGGGGTTGTGGGGACGACCCTACAGTCGTCGGATATTTCGGCGGCTTGCCAACTTTGGCCCGGGGTCGTGGGGACGACCCTATAGTCGTCGGACTTGACGTTGGCGGGCCAATCTAGTCCCGAGGTCGTGGGGACGACCCTACAGTCGTCGGACATTTCGGCGGCTTGCCAACTTTGGCCCGGGGTCGTGGGGACGACCCTATAGTCGTCGGACATGTCGGCGGCTGGCCAAAATTGGCCCGAGGTCGTGGGGACGACCCTATAGTCGTCGGACATGTCGGCGGCTGGCCAACCTAGTCCCGAGGTCGTCGGACTTGACGGTGGCGGGCCAATCTAGTCCCGGGGTCGTGGGGACGACCCCACAATCGTCGGACATTTCGGCGGCTTGCCAACTTTGGCCCGGGGTCGTGTGGACGACCCTATAGTCGTCGGACATGACGGTGGCGGCCCAATCTAGTCCCGGGGTCGTGGGGACGATCCTATAGTCGTCGGACATGTCGGCGGCTGGCCAACTTTGGCCCGTGGTCGTGGGGACGATCCAATAGTCGTTGGACATGACGGTGGCGGGCCAATCTAGTCCCGGGGTCGTGGGGACGACCCTATAGTCGTCGGACTTGTCGGTGGCGAGCCAATCTAGTCCCGCGGTCGTGGGGACGACCCTATAGTCGTCGGACAAGTCAGTGGCTGGCCAACATTGGCCCGTGGTCGTGGGGACGACCATATAGTCGTCGGACATGACGGTGGCGGGCCACTCTAGTCCCGGGTCGTGGGGACGGCCCTATAGTCGTCGGACATGTCGGCGGCTGGCCAACTTTGGCCCGTGGTCGTGGGGACGACCCTATAGTCGTCGGACATGTCGGCGGCTGGCCAACCTGAACCCGGGGTTGTGGGGACGACCCTATAGTCGTCGGACATGTCGGCGGCTGGCCAACTTTGGCCCGGGGTCGTGGGGACGACCCTATAGTCGTCGGACATGTCGGCGGCTGGCCAACTTTGGCCCGGGGTCGTGGGGACGACCCTATAGTCGTCGGACATGTCGGCGGCTGGCCAACTTTGGCCCGTGGTCGTGGGGACGACCCTATAGTCGTCGGACATGTCGGCGGCTGGCCAACCTGAACCCGGGGTTGTGGGGACGACCCTATAGTCGTCGGACATGTCGGCGGCTGGCCAACTTTGGCCCGGGGTCGTGGGGACGACCCTATAGTCGTCGGACATGTCGGCGGCTGGCCAACTTTGGCCCGGGGTCGTGGGGACGACCCTATTGTCGTCGGACAAGGCGGTGGCGGGCCAATCTAGTCCCGGGGTCGTGGGGACGACCCTATAGTCGTCGGACTTGTCGGTGGCGGGCCAATCTAGTCCGGGGGTCGTGGGGACGACCCTACATTCGTCGGCCATTTCGGCGGCTTGCCAACTTTGGCCCGGGGTCGTGGGGACGATCCAATAGTCGTCGGACATGTTGGCGGCTGGTCAACTTTGGCCCGTGGTCGTGGGGACGACCCTATAGTCGTTGGACATGTCAGCGGCTGGCCAACTTTGGCCCGGTGTCGTGGGGACGACCCAATAGTCGTCGGACATGTCGGCGGCTGGCCAATTTTGGCCCGTGGTCGTGGGGACGATCCGATAGTCGTTGGACATGACGGTGGCGGGCCAATCTAGTCCCGGGGTCGTGGGGACGACCCTATAGTCGTCGGACTTGTCGGTGGCGGGCCAATCTAGTCCGGGGGTCGTGGGGACGACCCTACAGTCGTCGGACATTTCGGCGACTTGCCAACTTTGGCCCGGGGTCGTGGGGACGACCCTATACTCGTCGGACATGTCGGCGGCTGGCCAAAATTGGCCCGAGGTCGTGGGGACGACCCTATAGTCGTCGGACATGTCGGCGGCTGGCCAACCTAGTCCCGAGGTCGTCGGACTTGACGGTGGCGGGCCAATCTAGTCCCGGGGTCGTGGGGACGACCCCACAGTCGTCGGACATTTCGGCGGCTTGCCAACTTTGGCCCGGGGTCGTGTGGACGACCCTATAGTCGTCGGACATGACGGTGGCGGCCCAATCTAGTCCCGGGGTCGTGGGGACGACCCTATAGTCGTCGGACATGTCGGCGGCTGGCCAACTTTGGCCCGTGGTCGTGGGGACGATCCAATAGTCGTCGGACATGTCGGCGGCTGGCCAGCTTTGGCCCGTGGTCGTGGGGACGACCCTATAGTCGTCGGACATGTCGGCGGCTAGCCAACATTGGCCCGTGGTCGTGGGGACGACCCAATAGTCGTTGGAAATGTCAGCGGCTGGCCAACTTTGACCCGGTGTCGTGGGGACGACTCTATAGTCGTCGGACATGTCGGCGGCTGGCCAATCTAGTCCCGGGGTCGTGGGGACGACCTTATAGTCTTCGGACATGTCGGCGGCTGGCCAACTTTGGCCCGTGGTCGTGGGGACGATCCGATAGTCGTTGGACAAGTCGGCGGCGGGCCAACCTAGTCCCGGGGTCGTGGGGACGACCCTATATTCGTCGCACAAGCCGGCGGCTGGCCAACGGTGGCCCGTGGTCGTGGGGACGACCCTATAGTCGTCGGACAAGTCGGCGGCTGTCCAACTTTGGCCCGGGGTCGTGGGGACGACCCTATAGTCGTCGGACTTGACGGTGGCGGGCCAACCTATTCCCGGGGTCGTGGGGACGACCCTATAGTCGTCGGACAAGTCGGCGGCCGGCCAACCTAGTCCGGGGGTCGTGGGGACGACCCTATAGTCGTCGGACATGTCGGCGGCGAGCCAACATTGACCCGGGGTCGTGGGGACGACTCTATAGTCGTCGGACATGTCGGTGGCGGGCCAGTCTAGTCCCGGGTCGTGGGGACGACCCTATAGTCGTCGGACATGTCGGCGGCTGGCCAACTTTGGCCCGTGGTCGTGGGGAGGACCCTATACTCGTCGGACAAGTCGGCGGCGTACCAACCTAGTCCGGGGGTCGTGGGGACGACCCTATAGTGGGTCGGACATGACGGTGGCGGGCCAGTCTAGTGCCGGGTCATGGCGACGACCCTATAGTCGTCGGGCAAGTCGGCGGCTGGCCAACTTTGGCCCGTGGTCGTGGGGACGACCCTATAGTCGTCGGAAATGACGGTGGCCGGCCAATCGAGTCCCGGGGTCGTGGGGACGACCCTACAGTCGTCGGACAAGTCGGCGGCGAGCCAATCTAGTCCCGCGGTCGTGGGGACGACCCTATAGTCGTCGGACAAGTCAGCGGCTGGCCAACATTGGCCCGTGGACGTGGGGACGACCATAATCGTCGGACATGACGGTGGCGGGCCACTCTAGTCCCGGGGTCATAGGGACGACCCTATAGTCATCGGATATGTCGGCGATTGGCCAACATTGGCCCGGGGTAGTGGGGACGACCCTATAGTCGTCGGACTTGACGGTGGCGGGCCAATCTAGTCCCGGGGTCGTGGGGACGACACTACAGTCGTCGGAAATGTCGGCGGCTGGCCAACCTGGACCCGGGGTCGTGGGGACGACCCTATTGTCGTCGGACATGACGGTGGCGGGCCAATCTAGTCTCGGGGTCGTGGGGACGACCCTATAGTCGTCGGACAAGTCGGCGGTGAGCCAACCTAGTCCAGGGGTCGTGGGGACGACCCTATACTCGTTGGACATGACGGTGGCGGGCCAATCTAGTCCCGGGGTCGTGGGAACGACCCTATAGTCGTCGGACAAGACGGCGGCTGGACATCTTTGGCCCGGGGTCGTGGGTACGACCCTATAGTCGTCGGACAAGTCGGCGGCGGGCCAACCTTGTCCCGGGGTCGTGGGGACGACCCTATAGTCGTCGGACATGTCGGCGGCTGGCCAACTTTGGCCTGGTGTCGTGGGGACGACTCTATAGTCGTCGGAAATGTCGGCGGCTGGCCAACCTGGACCCGGGGTCGTGGGGACGACCCTATTGTCGTCGGACATGACGGTGGCCGGCCAATCTAGTCTCGCGGTCGTGGGGACGACCCTATAATCGTCGGACATGACGGTGGCGGGCCAATCTAGTCCCGGGGTCGTGGGGACGACCCTATAGTCGTCGGACATGTCAGCGGCTGGCCAACTTTGGCCCGGTGTCGTGGGGACGACTCTATAGTCGTCGGAAATGGCGGCGGCTGGCCACCCTGGACCCGGGGTCGTGGGGACGACCCTATTGTCGTCGGACATGACGGTGGCGGGCCAATCTAGTCTCGGGGTCGTGGGTACGACCCTATAGTCGTCGGACAAGTCGGCGGCTGGCCAACCTAGACCCGGGGTCGTGGGGACGACCCTATTGTCGTCGGACATGACGGTGGCGGGCCAATCTAGTCCCGGGGTCGTGGGGACGACCCTATAGTCGTCGGACAAGTCGGCGGCTGGCCAACCTAGACCCGGGGTCGTGGGGACGACCCTATTGTCGTCGGACATGACGGTGGCGGGCCAGTCTAGTCCCGAGTCATGGGGACGACCCTATAGTCGTCGGACAAGTCGGCGGCGAGCCCACCTAGTCGGGGGGTCGTGGGGACGACCCTATAGTCGTCGGACAAGTCGGCGGCCGGCCAACCTAGTCCGGGGGTCGTGGGGACGACCCTATAGTCGTCGGACATGACGGTGGCGGGCCAGTCTAGTCCCGGGTCGTCGGGACGACCCTATAGTCGTCGGACATGTCGGCGGCTGGCCAACTTTGGCCCGTGGTCGTGGGGACGACCCTATAGTCGTCGGACATGTCGGCGGCTGGCCAACATTGGCCCGTGGTCGTGGGGACGACCCTATAGTCATCAGACATGACGGTGGCGAGCCAACCTAGTCCCGGGGTCGTGGGGACGACCCTATAGTCGTCGGACAAGTCGGCGGCGAGCCCCCCTAGTCGGGGGGTCGTGGGGACGACCCTACAGTCGTCGGACAAGTCGGCGGCGAGCCAATCTAGTCCCGCGGTCGTGGGGACGACCCTATAGTCGTCGGACAAGTCAGTGGCTGGCCAACATTGGCCCGTGGTCGTGGGGACGACCATATAGTCGTCGGACATGACGGTGGCGGGCCACTCTAGTCCCGGGTCGTGGGGACGACCCTATAGTCGTCGGACATGTCGGCGGCTGGCCAACTTTGGCCCGGGGTCGTGGGGACGACCCTATAGTCGTCGGAGATGTCGGCGGCAGGCCAACTTTGGCCCGTGGTCGTGGGGACGACCCTATAGTCGTCGGACAAGTCGGCGGCGGGCCAACCTAGTCCCGGGGTCGTGGGGACGACCCTATATTCGTCGCACAAGCCGGCGGCTGGCCAACGGTGGCCCGTGGTCGTGGGGACGACCCTATAGTCGTCGGACAAGTCGGTGGCGAGCCAACCTAGTCCCGGGGTCGTGGGGACGACCCTATAGTCGTCGGACAAGTCGGCGGCGAGCCCACCTAGTCGGGGGGTCGTGGGGACGACCCTATAGACGTCGGACAAGTCGGCGGCCGGCCAACCTAGTCCGGGGGTCGTGGGGACGACCCTATAGTCGTCGGACATGACGGTGGCGGGCCAGTCTAGTCCCGGGTCGTGGGGACGACCCTATCGTCGTTGGACATGTCGGCGGCTGGCCAACTTTGGCCCGTGGTCGTGGGGAGGACCCTATACTCGTCGGACAAGTCGGCGGCGTACCAACCTGGTCCGGGGGTCATGGGGACGACCCTATAGTGGGTCGGACATGACGGTGGCGGGCCAGTCTAGTCCCGTGTCATGGGGACGACCCTATAGTCGTCGGGCAAGTCGGCGGCTGGCCAACTTTGGCCCGCGGTCGTGGGGACGACCCTATAGTCGTCGGACATGACGGTGGTGGGCCAATCTAGTCCCAGGCTCGTGGGGACGACCCTATAGTCGTCGGACATGTTGGCGGCTGGCCAACCTATTCCCAACGTCGTGGGAACGACCCTATAGTGGTCGGACAATTCGGTGGCTGGCCAACTTTAGCCCGTAGTCGTGGGGACGACCCTATAGCCGTCGGATTTGACGGTGGCGGGCCAATCTAGTCCCGGGGTCGTGGGGACGACCCTATAGTCGTCGGACATGACGGCGGCGGGCCAATCTAGTCCCGGGGTCGTGGGGACGACCCTATTGTCGTCGGACATGACGGTGGGGGGCCAATCTCGTCCCGGGGTCGTTGGGATGACCCTATAATCGTCGGACATGACGTTGGCGGGCCAATCTAGTCCCGGGGTCGTGGGGACCACCCTATAGTCGTCGGACATGTCGGCGGCTGGCCAACTTTGGCCCGGGGTCGTGGGGACGATCCAATAGTCGTCGGACATGTTGGCGGCTGGTCAACTTTGGCCCGTGGTCGTGGGGACGACCCTATAGTCGTTGGACATGTCAGCGGCTGGCCAACTTTGGCCCGGTGTCGTGGGGACGACCCAATAGTCGTCGGACATGTCGGCGGCTGGCCAATTTTGGCCCGTGGTCGTGGGGACGATCCGATAGTCGTTGGACATGACGGTGGCGGGCCAATCTAGTCCCGGGGTCGTGGGGACGACCCTATAGTCGTCGGACTTGTCGGTGGCGGGCCAATCTAGTCCGGGGGTCGTGGGGACGACCCTACAGTCGTCGGACATTTCGGCGGCTTGCCAACTTTGGCCCGGGGTCGTGGGGACGACCCTATAGTCGTCGGACTTGACGGTGGCGGGCCAATCTAGTCCCGGGGTTGTGGGGACGACCCTACAGTCGTCGGACATTTCGGCGGCTTGCCAACTTTGGCCCGGGGTCGTGGGGACGACCCTATAGTCGTCGGACTTGACGTTGGCGGGCCAATCTAGTCCCGAGGTCGTGGGGACGACCCTACAGTCGTCGGACATTTCGGCGGCTTGCCAACTTTGGCCCGGGGTCGTGGGGACGACCCTATAGTCGTCGGACATGTCGGCGGCTGGCCAAAATTGGCCCGAGGTCGTGGGGACGACCCTATAGTCGTCGGACATGTCGGCGGCTGGCCAACCTAGTCCCGAGGTCGTCGGACTTGACGGTGGCGGGCCAATCTAGTCCCGGGGTCGTGGGGACGACCCTATAGTCGTCGGACATGTCGGCGGCTGGCCAACTTTGGCCCGTGGTCGTGGGGACGATCCGATAGTCGTTGGACAAGACGGCGGCTGGCCAACTTTGGCCCGTGGTCGTGGGGACGACCCTATAGTCGTCGGACTTGACGGTGGTGAGCCAATCTAGCCCCGGGGTCGTGGGGACGACCCTATAGTGTTCGGGCAAGTCGGCGGCTGGCCAACTTATCCCCGGGTTCGTGGGGACGACCCTATAGTCGTCGGACAAGTCGGCGGCGGGCCAATCTAGTCCCGGGGTCGTGGGGACGACCCTATTGTCGTCGGACATGACGGTGGGGGGCCAATCTCGTCCCGGGGTCGTAGGGATGACCCTATAATCGTCGGACATGACGTTGGCGGGCCAATCTAGTCCCGGGGTCGTGGGGACCACCCTATAGTCGTCGGACATGTCGGCGGCTAGCCAACTTTGGCCCGTGGTCGTGGGGACGATCCAATAGTCGTCGGACATGTCGGCGGCTGGCCAACTTTGGCCCGTGGTTGTGGGGACGACCCTATAGTCGTTGGACATGACGGTGGCGGGCCAATCTAGTCCCGGGGTCGTGGGGACGACCCTATAGTCGTCGGACAAGACGACGGCTGGACATCCTTGGCCCGGGGTCGTGGGGACGACCCTATAGTCGTCGTATTTGACGGTGGCGGGCCAAACTAGTCCCGGGGTCGTGGGGACGACCCTACAGTCTTCGGACATTTCGGCGGCTTGCCAACTTTGGCCCGGGGTCGTGGGGACGACCCTATAGTCGTCGGACATTTCGGCGGCATGCCAACTTTGGCCCGTGGTCGTGGGGACGACCCTATAGTCGTTGGACATGACGGTGGCGGGCCAATCTAGTCCCGGGGTCGTGGGGACGACCCAATAGTCGTCGGACAAGACGACGGCTGGACATCTTTGGCCCGGGGTCGTGGGGACGACCCTATAGTCGTCGTATTTGACGGTGGCGGGCCAAACTAGTCCCGGGGTCGTGGGGACGACCCTACAGTCTTCGGACATTTCGGCGGCTTGCCAACTTTGGCCCGGGGTCGTGGGGACGACCCTATAGTCGTCGGACATGACGGTGGCGGGCCAATCTAGTCCCGGGGTCGTGGGGACGACCCTATAGTCGGCGGACAAGTCGGCGGCTGGCCAACTTTGGCCCGTGGTCGTGGGGACGATCCGATAGTCGTTGGACAAGACGGCGGCTGGCCAACTTTGGCCCGTGGTCGTGGGGACGACCCTATAGTCGTCGGACTTGACGGTGGTGAGCCAATCTAGCCCCGGGGTCGTGGGGACGACCCTATAGTGTTCGGGCAAGTCGGCGGCTGGCCAACTTATCCCCGGGTTCGTGGGGACGACCCTATAGTCGTCGGACAAGTCGGCGGCGGGCCAATCTAGTCCCGGGGTCGTGGGGACGACCCTATTGTCGTCGGACATGACGGTGGCGGGCCAATCTAGTCCCGGGGTCGTGGGGACGACCCTATAGTCGGCGGACAAGTCGGCGGCGGGCCAAGCTTGGCCCGGGGTCATGGGGACGACCCTATAGTCGTCGGACATTTCGGCGGCATGCCAACTTTGGCCCGTGGTCGTGGGGACGACCCTATAGTCGTTGGACATGACGGTGGCGGGCCAATATAGTCCCGGGGTCGTAGGGACGACCCTATAGTCGTCGGACATGTCGGCGATTGGCCAACATTGGCCCGGGGTAGTGGGGACGACCCTATAGTCGTCGGACTTGACGGTGGAGGGCCAATCTAGTCCCGGGGTCGTGGGGACGACACTACAGTCGTCGGAAATGTCGGCGGCTGGCCAACCTGGACCCGGGGTCGTGGGGACGACCCTATTGTCGTCGGACATGACGGTGGCGGGCCAATCTAGTCTCGGGGTCGTGGGGACGACCCTATAGTCGTCGGATATGTCGGCGGATGGCCAACTTTGGCCCGGGGTCGTGGGGACGACTCTATAGTCGTCGGAAATGTCGGCGGCTGGCCAACCTGGACCCGGGGTCGTGGGGACGACCCTATTGTCGTCGGACATGACGGTGGCCGGCCAATCTAGTCTCGCGGTCGTGGGGACGACCCTATAATCGTCGGACATGACGGTGGCGGGCCAATCTAGTCCCGGGGTCGTGGGGACGACCCTATAGTCGTCGGACATGTCAGCGGCTGGCCAACTTTGGCCCGGTGTCGTGGGGACGACTCTATAGTCGTCGGAAATGGCGGCGGCTGGCCACCCTGGACCCGGGGTCGTGGGGACGACCCTATTGTCGTCGGACATGACGGTGGCGGGCCAATCTAGTCTCGGGGTCGTGGGTACGACCCTATAGTCGTCGGACAAGTCGGCGGCTGGCCAACCTAGACCCGGGGTCGTGGGGACGACCCTATTGTCGTCGGACATGACGGTGGCGGGCCAATCTAGTCCCGGGGTCGTGGGGACGACCCTATAGTCGTCGGACAAGTCGGCGGCTGGCCAACCTAGACCCGGGGTCGTGGGGACGACCCTATTGTCGTCGGACATGACGGTGGCGGGCCAGTCTAGTCCCGAGTCATGGGGACGACCCTATAGTCGTCGGACAAGTCGGCGGCGAGCCCACCTAGTCGGGGGGTCGTGGGGACGACCCTATAGTCGTCGGACAAGTCGGCGGCCGGCCAACCTAGTCCGGGGGTCGTGGGGACGACCCTATAGTCGTCGGACATGACGGTGGCGGGCCAGTCTAGTCCCGGGTCGTCGGGACGACCCTATAGTCGTCGGACATGTCGGCGGCTGGCCAACTTTGGCCCGTGGTCGTGGGGACGACCCTATAGTCGTCGGACATGTCGGCGGCTGGCCAACATTGGCCCGTGGTCGTGGGGACGACCCTATAGTCATCAGACATGACGGTGGCGAGCCAACCTAGTCCCGGGGTCGTGGGGACGACCCTATAGTCGTCGGACAAGTCGGCGGCGAGCCCCCCTAGTCGGGGGGTCGTGGGGACGACCCTACAGTCGTCGGACAAGTCGGCGGCGAGCCAATCTAGTCCCGCGGTCGTGGGGACGACCCTATAGTCGTCGGACAAGTCAGTGGCTGGCCAACATTGGCCCGTGGTCGTGGGGACGACCATATAGTCGTCGGACATGACGGTGGCGGGCCACTCTAGTCCCGGGTCGTGGGGACGACCCTATAGTCGTCGGACATGTCGGCGGCTGGCCAACTTTGGCCCGGGGTCGTGGGGACGACCCTATAGTCGTCGGAGATGTCGGCGGCAGGCCAACTTTGGCCCGTGGTCGTGGGGACGACCCTATAGTCGTCGGACAAGTCGGCGGCGGGCCAACCTAGTCCCGGGGTCGTGGGGACGACCCTATATTCGTCGCACAAGCCGGCGGCTGGCCAACGGTGGCCCGTGGTCGTGGGGACGACCCTATAGTCGTCGGACAAGTCGGTGGCGAGCCAACCTAGTCCCGGGGTCGTGGGGACGACCCTATAGTCGTCGGACAAGTCGGCGGCGAGCCCACCTAGTCGGGGGGTCGTGGGGACGACCCTATAGACGTCGGACAAGTCGGCGGCCGGCCAACCTAGTCCGGGGGTCGTGGGGACGACCCTATAGTCGTCGGACATGACGGTGGCGGGCCAGTCTAGTCCCGGGTCGTGGGGACGACCCTATCGTCGTTGGACATGTCGGCGGCTGGCCAACTTTGGCCCGTGGTCGTGGGGAGGACCCTATACTCGTCGGACAAGTCGGCGGCGTACCAACCTGGTCCGGGGGTCATGGGGACGACCCTATAGTGGGTCGGACATGACGGTGGCGGGCCAGTCTAGTCCCGTGTCATGGGGACGACCCTATAGTCGTCGGGCAAGTCGGCGGCTGGCCAACTTTGGCCCGCGGTCGTGGGGACGACCCTATAGTCGTCGGACATGACGGTGGTGGGCCAATCTAGTCCCAGGCTCGTGGGGACGACCCTATAGTCGTCGGACATGTTGGCGGCTGGCCAACCTATTCCCAACGTCGTGGGAACGACCCTATAGTGGTCGGACAATTCGGTGGCTGGCCAACTTTAGCCCGTAGTCGTGGGGACGACCCTATAGCCGTCGGATTTGACGGTGGCGGGCCAATCTAGTCCCGGGGTCGTGGGGACGACCCTATAGTCGTCGGACATGACGGCGGCGGGCCAATCTAGTCCCGGGGTCGTGGGGACGACCCTATTGTCGTCGGACATGACGGTGGGGGGCCAATCTCGTCCCGGGGTCGTTGGGATGACCCTATAATCGTCGGACATGACGTTGGCGGGCCAATCTAGTCCCGGGGTCGTGGGGACCACCCTATAGTCGTTGGACATGTCAGCGGCTGGCCAACTTTGGCCCGGTGTCGTGGGGACGACCCAATAGTCGTCGGACATGTCGGCGGCTGGCCAATTTTGGCCCGTGGTCGTGGGGACGATCCGATAGTCGTTGGACATGACGGTGGCGGGCCAATCTAGTCCCGGGGTCGTGGGGACGACCCTATAGTCGTCGGACTTGTCGGTGGCGGGCCAATCTAGTCCGGGGGTCGTGGGGACGACCCTACAGTCGTCGGACATTTCGGCGGCTTGCCAACTTTGGCCCGGGGTCGTGGGGACGACCCTATAGTCGTCGGACTTGACGGTGGCGGGCCAATCTAGTCCCGGGGTTGTGGGGACGACCCTACAGTCGTCGGACATTTCGGCGGCTTGCCAACTTTGGCCCGGGGTCGTGGGGACGACCCTATAGTCGTCGGACTTGACGTTGGCGGGCCAATCTAGTCCCGAGGTCGTGGGGACGACCCTACAGTCGTCGGACATTTCGGCGGCTTGCCAACTTTGGCCCGGGGTCGTGGGGACGACCCTATAGTCGTCGGACATGTCGGCGGCTGGCCAAAATTGGCCCGAGGTCGTGGGGACGACCCTATAGTCGTCGGACATGTCGGCGGCTGGCCAACCTAGTCCCGAGGTCGTCGGACTTGACGGTGGCGGGCCAATCTAGTCCCGGGGTCGTGGGGACGACCCTATAGTCGTCGGACATGTCGGCGGCTGGCCAACTTTGGCCCGTGGTCGTGGGGACGATCCGATAGTCGTTGGACAAGACGGCGGCTGGCCAACTTTGGCCCGTGGTCGTGGGGACGACCCTATAGTCGTCGGACTTGACGGTGGTGAGCCAATCTAGCCCCGGGGTCGTGGGGACGACCCTATAGTGTTCGGGCAAGTCGGCGGCTGGCCAACTTATCCCCGGGTTCGTGGGGACGACCCTATAGTCGTCGGACAAGTCGGCGGCGGGCCAATCTAGTCCCGGGGTCGTGGGGACGACCCTATTGTCGTCGGACATGACGGTGGGGGGCCAATCTCGTCCCGGGGTCGTAGGGATGACCCTATAATCGTCGGACATGACGTTGGCGGGCCAATCTAGTCCCGGGGTCGTGGGGACCACCCTATAGTCGTCGGACATGTCGGCGGCTAGCCAACTTTGGCCCGTGGTCGTGGGGACGATCCAATAGTCGTCGGACATGTCGGCGGCTGGCCAACTTTGGCCCGTGGTTGTGGGGACGACCCTATAGTCGTTGGACATGACGGTGGCGGGCCAATCTAGTCCCGGGGTCGTGGGGACGACCCTATAGTCGTCGGACAAGACGACGGCTGGACATCCTTGGCCCGGGGTCGTGGGGACGACCCTATAGTCGTCGTATTTGACGGTGGCGGGCCAAACTAGTCCCGGGGTCGTGGGGACGACCCTACAGTCTTCGGACATTTCGGCGGCTTGCCAACTTTGGCCCGGGGTCGTGGGGACGACCCTATAGTCGTCGGACATTTCGGCGGCATGCCAACTTTGGCCCGTGGTCGTGGGGACGACCCTATAGTCGTTGGACATGACGGTGGCGGGCCAATCTAGTCCCGGGGTCGTGGGGACGACCCAATAGTCGTCGGACAAGACGACGGCTGGACATCTTTGGCCCGGGGTCGTGGGGACGACCCTATAGTCGTCGTATTTGACGGTGGCGGGCCAAACTAGTCCCGGGGTCGTGGGGACGACCCTACAGTCTTCGGACATTTCGGCGGCTTGCCAACTTTGGCCCGGGGTCGTGGGGACGACCCTATAGTCGTCGGACATGACGGTGGCGGGCCAATCTAGTCCCGGGGTCGTGGGGACGACCCTATAGTCGGCGGACAAGTCGGCGGCTGGCCAACTTTGGCCCGTGGTCGTGGGGACGATCCGATAGTCGTTGGACAAGACGGCGGCTGGCCAACTTTGGCCCGTGGTCGTGGGGACGACCCTATAGTCGTCGGACTTGACGGTGGTGAGCCAATCTAGCCCCGGGGTCGTGGGGACGACCCTATAGTGTTCGGGCAAGTCGGCGGCTGGCCAACTTATCCCCGGGTTCGTGGGGACGACCCTATAGTCGTCGGACAAGTCGGCGGCGGGCCAATCTAGTCCCGGGGTCGTGGGGACGACCCTATTGTCGTCGGACATGACGGTGGCGGGCCAATCTAGTCCCGGGGTCGTGGGGACGACCCTATAGTCGGCGGACAAGTCGGCGGCGGGCCAAGCTTGGCCCGGGGTCATGGGGACGACCCTATAGTCGTCGGACATTTCGGCGGCATGCCAACTTTGGCCCGTGGTCGTGGGGACGACCCTATAGTCGTTGGACATGACGGTGGCGGGCCAATATAGTCCCGGGGTCGTAGGGACGACCCTATAGTCGTCGGACATGTCGGCGATTGGCCAACATTGGCCCGGGGTAGTGGGGACGACCCTATAGTCGTCGGACTTGACGGTGGAGGGCCAATCTAGTCCCGGGGTCGTGGGGACGACACTACAGTCGTCGGAAATGTCGGCGGCTGGCCAACCTGGACCCGGGGTCGTGGGGACGACCCTATTGTCGTCGGACATGACGGTGGCGGGCCAATCTAGTCTCGGGGTCGTGGGGACGACCCTATAGTCGTCGGATATGTCGGCGGATGGCCAACTTTGGCCCGGGGTCGTGGGGACGACCCTATAGTCGTCGGACATGTTGGCGGCTTGTCAGCCTAGTCCCGGGGTCGTGGGTACGACCCTACAGTCGTCGGACATTTCGGCGGCTTGCCAACTTTGGCCCGGGGTCGTGGGGACGACCCTATAGTCGTCGGACTTGACGGTGGCGGGCCAATCTAGTCCCGGGGTCGTGGGGACGACCCTACAGTCGTCGGACATTTCGGCGGCTTGCCAACTTTGGCCCGGGGTCGTGGGGACGACCCTATAGTCGTCGGACAATTCGGCGGATGGCCAACTTTTGCCCGGGATCGTGGGGACGACCCTATAGTCGTCGGAAAACCCGGCGGCATGCCAACTTTGGCTCGTGGTCGTAGGGACGACTCTATAGTCGTCGGACACGACGGTAGCGGGCCAACGTTGACCCGGGGTCGTGGGGACGACTCTATAGTCGTCGGACAAGTCGGCGGCGGGCCAAGCTTGGCCCGGGGTTATGGGGACGACCCTATAGTCGTCGGACATTTCGGCGGCTTGCCAACTTTGGCCCGGGGTCGTGGGGACGACCCTATAGTCGTCGGACATTTCGGCGGCTGGCCAACTTTGGCCCGTGGTTGTGGGGACGACCCTATAGTCGTTGGACATGACGGTGGCGGGCCAATCTAGTCCCGGGGTCGTAGGGAGGACCCTATAGTCGTCGGACAAGTCGGCGGCGGGCCAATCTAGTCCCGGGGTCGTGGGGACGACCCTACTGTCGTCGGACATGTCGGCGGCTGGCCAACTTTGGCCCGTGGTCGTGGGGACGATCCGATAGTCGTTGGACAAGACGGCGGCTGGCCAACTTTGGCCCGTGGTCGTGGGGACGACCCTATAGTCGTCGGACTTGACGGTGGTGAGCCAATCTAGCCCCGGGGTCGTGGGGACGACCCTATAGTGTTCGGGCAAGTCGGCGGCTGGCCAACTTATCCCCGGGTTCGTGGGGACGACCCTATAGTCGTCGGACAAGTCGGCGGCGGGCCAATTTAGTCCCGGGGTCGTGGGGACGACCCTATTGTCGTCGGACATGACGGTGGGGGGCCAATCTCGTCCCGGGGTCGTAGGGATGACCCTATAATCGTCGGACATGACGTTGGCGGGCCAATCTAGTCCCGGGGTCGTGGGGACCACCCTATAGTCGTCGGACATGTCGGCGGCTGGCCAACTTTGGCCCGTGGTCGTGGGGACGATCCAATAGTCGTCGGACATGTCGGCGGCTGGCCAACTTTGGCCCGTGGTTGTGGGGACGACCCTATAGTCGTTGGACATGACGGTGGCGGGCCAATCTAGTCCCGGGGTCGTGGGGACGACCCAATAGTCGTCGGACAAGACGACGGCTGGACATCTTTGGCCCGGGGTCGTGGGGACGACCCTATAGTCGTCGTATTTGACGGTGGCGGGCCAAACTAGTCCCGGGGTCGTGGGGACGACCCTACAGTCTTCGGACATTTCGGCGGCTTGCCAACTTTGGCCCGGGGTCGTGGGGACGACCCTATAGTCGTCGGACATGACGGTGGCGGGCCAATCTAGTCCCGGGGTCGTGGGGACGACCCTATAGTCGTCGGACAAGTCGGCGGCGGGCCAAGCTTGGCCCGGGGTCATGGGGACGACCCTATAGTCGTCGGACATTTCGGCGGCTTGCCAACTTTGGCCCGGGGTCGTGGGGACGACCCTATAGTCGTCGGACATTTCGGCGGCATGCCAACTTTGGCCCGTGGTCGTGGGGACGACCCTATAGTCGTTGGACATGACGGTGGCGGGCCAATATGGTCCCGGGGTCGTAGGGACGACCCTATAGTCGTCGGACATGTCGGCGATTGGCCAACATTGGCCCGGGGTAGTGGGGACGACCCTATAGTCGTCGGACTTGACGGTGGAGGGCCAATCTAGTCCCGGGGTCGTGGGGACGACACTACAGTCGTCGGAAATGTCGGCGGCTGGCCAACCTGGACCCGGGGTCGTGGGGACGACCCTATTGTCGTCGGACATGACGGTGGCGGGCCAATCTAGTCTCGGGGTCGTGGGGACGACCCTATAGTCGTCGGATATGTCGGCGGCTGGCCAACTTTGGCCCGGGGTCGTGGGGACGACCCTATAGTCGTCGGACATGTTGGCGGCTTGTCAGCCTAGTCCCGGGGTCGTGGGTACGACCCTACAGTCGTCGGACATTTCGGCGGCTTGCCAACTTTGGCCCGGGGTCGTGGGGACGACCCTATAGTCGTCGGACTTGACGGTGGCGGGCCAATCTAGTCCCGGGGTCGTGGGGACGACCCTACAGTCGTCGGACATTTCGGCGGCTTGCCAACTTTGGCCCGGGGTCGTGGGGACGACCCTATAGTCGTCGGACAATTCGGCGGATGGCCAACTTTTGCCCGGGATCGTGGGGACGACCCTATAGTCGTCGGAAAACCCGGCGGCATGCCAACTTTGGCTCGTGGTCGTAGGGACGACTCTATAGTCGTCGGACACGACGGTAGCGGGCCAACGTTGACCCGGGGTCGTGGGGACGACTCTATAGTCGTCGGATATGTCGGCGGCATGAGAAATTTGACCCAGGGTCGTGTGGACGACCCTATAGTCGTCGGACAAGTCGGCGGCGAGCCAACCTCGCCCGGGTGTTGTGGGGACGACCCTATAGTCGTCGGACATGTCGGCGGCGAGCCAACCTAGTCCCAGGGTCGTGGGGACGTCCCTATAGTCGTCGGACATGTCGGCGGATGGCCAAATTTGGCCCGGGGACGAGGGGACGACCCTATAGTCGTCGGACAAGCCGGCGGCAGGCCAACTTTGGCCCGTGGTCGTGGGGACGACCCTATAGTCGTCGGACATGACGGTGGTGGGCCAATCTAGTCCCGGGTCGTGGGGACGACCCTATAGTCGTCGGACATATCGGCGGCTGGCCAACTTCGGCCCGTGGTCGTTGGGGCGACGCTATAATCGTCGGACAAGTCGGCGGCGAGTCAACCTAGTCCCGCGGTCGTGGGGACGACCCTATTGTCGTCGGACATGTCGGCGGCTGGCCAACCTAGACCCGGGGTCGTGGGGACGACCCTATAGTCGTCGGACATGTCGGCGATTGGACATTATTGGCCCGGGGTCGTGGGGACGACCCTATAGTCGTCGGACATGTTGTCGGCTGGCCAACCTATTCCCAACGTCGTGGGAACGACCCTATAGTGGTCGGACAATTCGGTGGCTGGCCAACTTTAGCCCGTAGTCGTGGGGACGACCCTATAGCCGTCGGATTTGACGGTGGCGGGCCAATCTAGTCCCGGGGTCGTGGGGTCGACCCTATAGTCGTCGGACATTCCGGCGGCTTGCCAACTTTGGCCCGGGGTCGTGGGGACGACCCTATAGTCGTCGGACAATTCAGCGGATGGCCAACTTTTACCCGGGGTCGTGGGGACGACCCTATAGTCGTCGGACAACCCGGCGGCATGCCAACTTTGGCCCGTGGTCGTGGGGACGACTCTACAGTCGTCGGACACGACGGTAGCGGGCCAACGTTGACCCGGTGTCGTGGGGACGACTCTATAGTCGTCGGACATGTCGGCGGCATGAGAAATTTGACCCGGGGTCGTGTGGACGTCCCTATAGTCGTCGGACAAGTCGGCGGCGAGCCAACCTCGTCCGGGTGTTGTGGGGACGACCCTATAGTCGTCGGACATGTCGGCGGCGAGCCAACCTAGTCCCAGGGTCGTGGGGACGTCCCTATAATCGTCGGAAATGTCGGCGGATGGCCAAATTTGGCCCGGGGTCGTGGGGACGACCCTATAGTCGTCGGACAAGTCGGCGGCGAGCCCACCTAGTCGGGGGGTCGTGGGGACGACCCTATAGTCGTCGGACATGTCGGCGGCTGGCCAACTTTGGCCCGTGGTCGTGGGGAGGACCCTATACTCGACGGACAAGTCGGCGGCGTACCAACCTAGTCCGGGGGTCGTGGGGACGACCCTATAGTCGTCGGACATGACGGTGGCGGGCCAGTCTAGTCCCGGGTCATGGGGAGGACCCTATAGTCGTCGGACAAGTCGGCGGCGAGCCCACCTAGTCGGGGGGTCGTGGGGACGACCCTATAGTCGTCGGACATGACGGTGGCGGGCCAGTCTAGTCCCGGGTCATGGGGAGGACCCTATAGTCGTCGGACAAGTCGGCGGCGAGCCCACCTAGTCGGGGGGTCGTGGGGACGACCCTATAGTCGTCGGACAAGTCGGCGGCCGGCCATCCTAGTCCGGGGGTCGTGGGGACGACCCTATAGTCGTCGGACATGACGGTGGCGGGCCAGTCTAGTCCCGGGTCGTCGGGACGACCCTATAGTCGTCGGACATGTCGGCGGCTGGCCAACTTTGGCCCGTGGTCGTGGGGACGACCCTATAGTCGTCGGACATGTCGGCGGCTGGCCAACATTGGCCCGTGGTCGTGGGGACGACCCTATAGTCGTCAGACATGACAGTGGCGAGCCAACCTAGTCCCGGGGTCGTGGGGACGACCCTATAGTCGTCGGACAAGTCGGCGGCGTACCAACCTAGTCCGGGGGTCGTGGGGACGACCCTATAGTCGTCGGACATGACGGTGGCGGGCCAGTCTAGTCCCGGGTCATGGGGACGACCCTATAGTCGTCGGACAAGTCGGCGGCGAGCCCACCTAGTCGGGGGGTCGTGGGGACGACCCTATAGTCGTCGGACATGTCGGCGGCTGGCCAACTTTGGCCCGTGGTCGTGGGGACGACCCTATAGTCGTCGGACATGTCGGCGGCTGGCCAACATTGGCCCGTGGTCGTGGGGACGACCCTATAGTCGTCAGACATGACAGTGGCGAGCCAACCTAGTCCCGGGGTCGTGGGGACGACCCTACAGTCGTCGGACAAGTCGGCGGCGAGCCAATCTAGTCCCGCGGTCGTGGGGACGACCCTATAGTCGTCGGACAAGTCAGTGGCTGGCCAACATTGGCCCGTGGTCGTGGGGACGACCATATAGTCGTCGGACATGACGGTGGCGGGCCACTCTAGTCCCGGGTCGTGGGGACGACCCTATAGTCGTCGGACATGTCGGCGGCTGGCCAACTTTGGCCCGGTGTCGTGGGGACGACTCTATAGTCGTCGGAAATGTCGGCGGCTGGCCAACCTGGACCCGGGGTCGTGGGGACGACCCCATTGTCGTCGGACATGACGGTGGCGGGCCAATCTAGTCTCGGGGTCGTGGGTACGACCCTATAGTCGTCGGACAAGTCGGCGGCGAGCCCACCTAGTCGGGGGGTCGTGGGGACGACCCTATAGTCGTCGGACAAGTCGGCGGCCGGCCAACCTAGTCCGGGGGTCGTGGGGACGACCCTATAGTCGTCGGACATGACGGTGGCGGGCCAGTCTAGTCCCGGGTCGTCGGGACGACCCTATAGTCGTCGGACATGTCGGCGGCTGGCCAACTTTGGCCCGTGGTCGTGGGGACGACCCTATAGTCGTCGGACATGTCGGCGGCTGGCCAACATTGGCCCGTGGTCGTGGGGACGACCCTATAGTCGTCAGACATGACGGTGGCGAGCCAACCTAGTCCCGGGGTCGTGGGGACGACCCTATAGTCGTCGGACATGTCGGCGGCTGGCCAAAATTGGCCCGTGGTCGTGGGGACGATCCGATAGTCGTTGGACAAGACGGCGGCTGGCCAACTTTGGCCCGTGGTCGTGGGGACGACCCTATAGTCGTCGGACTTGACGGTGGTGAGCCAATCTAGCCCCGGGGTCGTGGGGACCACCCTATAGTCGTCGGACATGTCGGCGGCTAGCCAACTTTGGCCCGTGGTCGTGGGGACGATCCAATAGTCGTCGGACATGTCGGCGGCTGGCCAACTTTGGCCCGGGGTCGTGGGGACGACCCTATAGTCGTCGGACTTGACGGTGGCGGGCCAATCTAGTCCCGGGGTTGTGGGGACGACCCTACAGTCGTCGGACATTTCGGCGGCTTGCCAACTTTGGCCCGGGGTCGTGGGGACGACCCTATAGTCGTCGGACTTGACGTTGGCGGGCCAATCTAGTCCCGAGGTCGTGGGGACGACCCTACAGTCGTCGGACATTTCGGCGGCTTGCCAACTTTGGCCCGGGGTCGTGGGGACGACCCTATAGTCGTCGGACATGTCGGCGGCTGGCCAAAATTGGCCCGAGGTCGTGGGGACGACCCTATAGTCGTCGGACATGTCGGCGGCTGGCCAACCTAGTCCCGAGGTCGTCGGACTTGACGGTGGCGGGCCAATCTAGTCCCGGGGTCGTGGGGACGACCCCACAGTCGTCGGACATTTCGGCGGCTTGCCAACTTTGGCCCGGGGTCGTGTGGACGACCCTATAGTCGCCGGACATGACGGTGGCGGCCCAATCTAGTCCCGGGGTCGTGGGGACGACCCTATAGTCGTCGGACATGTCGGCGGCTGGCCAACTTTGGCCCGTGGTCGTGGGGACGATCCGATAGTCGTTGGACAAGACGGCGGCTGGCCAACTTTGGCCCGTGGTCGTGGGGACGACCCTATAGTCGTCGGACTTGACGGTGGTGAGCCAATCTAGTCCCGCGGTCGTGGGGACGACCCTATAGTCGTCGGACAAGTCAGTGGCTGGCCAACATTGGCCCGTGGTCGTGGGGACGACCATATAGTCGTCGGACATGACGGTGGCGGGCCACTCTAGTCCCGGGTCGTGGGGACGACCCTATAGTCGTCGGACATGTCGGCGGCTGGCCAACTTTGGCCCGGGGTCGTGGGGACGACCCTATAGTCGTCGGAGATGTCGGCGGCAGGCCAACTTTGGCCCGTGGTCGTGGGGACGACCCTATAGTCGTCGGACAAGTCGGCGGCGGGCCAACCTAGTCCCGGGGTCGTGGGGACGACCCTATATTCGTCGCACAAGCCGGCGGCTGGCCAACGGTGGCCCGTGGTCGTGGGGACGACCCTATAGTCGTCGGACAAGTCGGTGGCGAGCCAACCTAGTCCCGGGGTCGTGGGGACGACCCTATAGTCGTCGGACAAGTCGGCGGCGAGCCCACCTAGTCGGGGGGTCGTGGGGACGACCCTATAGACGTCGGACAAGTCGGCGGCCGGCCAACCTAGTCCGGGGGTCGTGGGGACGACCCTATAGTCGTCGGACATGACGGTGGCGGGCCAGTCTAGTCCCGGGTCGTGGGGACGACCCTATAGTCGTTGGACATGTCGGCGGCTGGCCAACTTTGGCCCGTGGTCGTGGGGAGGACCCTATACTCGTCGGACAAGTCGGCGGCGTACCAACCTGGTCCGGGGGTCATGGGGACGACCCTATAGTGGGTCGGACATGACGGTGGCGGGCCAGTCTAGTCCCGTGTCATGGGGACGACCCTATAGTCGTCGGGCAAGTCGGCGGCTGGCCAACTTTGGCCCGCGGTCGTGGGGACGACCCTATAGTCGTCGGACATGACGGTGGTGGGCCAATCTAGTCCCAGGCTCGTGGGGACGACCCTATAGTCGTCGGACATGTTGGCGGCTGGCCAACCTATTCCCAACGTCGTGGGAACGACCCTATAGTGGTCGGACAATTCGGTGGCTGGCCAACTTTAGCCCGTAGTCGTGGGGACGACCCTATAGCCGTCGGATTTGACGGTGGCGGGCCAATCTAGTCCCGGGGTCGTGGGGACGACCCTATAGTCGTCGGACATGACGGCGGCGGGCCAATCTAGTCCCGGGGTCGTGGGGACGACCCTATTGTCGTCGGACATGACGGTGGGGGGCCAATCTCGTCCCGGGGTCGTTGGGATGACCCTATAATCGTCGGGCATGACGTTGGCGGGCCAATCTAGTCCCGGGGTCGTGGGGACCACCCTATAGTCGTCGGACATGTCGGCGGCTGGCCAACTTTGGCCCGTGGTCGTGGGGACGATCCAATAGTCGTCGGACATGTCGGCGGCTGGCCAACTTTGGCCCGGGGTCGTGGGGACGACCCTATTGTCGTCGGACAAGGCGGTGGCGGGCCAATCTAGTCCCGGGGTCGTGGGGACGACCCTATAGTCGTCGGACTTGTCGGTGGCGGGCCAATCTAGTCCGGGGGTCGTGGGGACGACCCTACAGTCGTCGGCCATTTCGGCGGCTTGCCAACTTTGGCCCGGGGTCGTGGGGACGATCCAATAGTCGTCGGACATGTTGGCGGCTGGTCAACTTTGGCCCGTGGTCGTGGGGACGACCCTATAGTCGTTGGACATGTCAGCGGCTGGCCAACTTTGGCCCGGTGTCGTGGGGACGACCCAATAGTCGTCGGACATGTCGGCGGCTGGCCAATTTTGGCCCGTGGTCGTGGGGACGATCCGATAGTCGTTGGACATGACGGTGGCGGGCCAATCTAGTCCCGGGGTCGTGGGGACGACCCTATAGTCGTCGGACTTGTCGGTGGCGGGCCAATCTAGTCCGGGGGTCGTGGGGACGACCCTACAGTCGTCGGACATTTCGGCGGCTTGCCAACTTTGGCCCGGGGTCGTGGGGACGACCCTATAGTCGTCGGACTTGACGGTGGCGGGCCAATCTAGTCCCGGGGTTGTGGGGACGACCCTACAGTCGTCGGACATTTCGGCGGCTTGCCAACTTTGGCCCGGGGTCGTGGGGACGACCCTATAGTCGTCGGACTTGACGTTGGCGGGCCAATCTAGTCCCGAGGTCGTGGGGACGACCCTACAGTCGTCGGACATTTCGGCGGCTTGCCAACTTTGGCCCGGGGTCGTGGGGACGACCCTATAGTCGTCGGACATGTCGGCGGCTGGCCAAAATTGGCCCGAGGTCGTGGGGACGACCCTATAGTCGTCGGACATGTCGGCGGCTGGCCAACCTAGTCCCGAGGTCGTCGGACTTGACGGTGGCGGGCCAATCTAGTCCCGGGGTCGTGGGGACGACCCCACAGTCGTCGGACATTTCGGCGGCTTGCCAACTTTGGCCCGGGGTCGTGTGGACGACCCTATAGTCGTCGGACATGACGGTGGCGGCCCAATCTAGTCCCGGGGTCGTGGGGACGACCCTATAGTCGTCGGACATGTCGGCGGCTGGCCAACTTTGGCCCGTGGTCGTGGGGACGATCCGATAGTCGTTGGACAAGACGGCGGCTGGCCAACTTTGGCCCGTGGTCGTGGGGACGACCCTATAGTCGTCGGACTTGACGGTGGTGAGCCAATCTAGCCCCGGGGTCGTGGGGACGACCCTATAGTGTTCGGGCAAGTCGGCGGCTGGCCAACTTATCCCCGGGTTCGTGGGGACGACCCTATAGTCGTCGGACAAGTCGGCGGCGGGCCAATCTAGTCCCGGGGTCGTGGGGACGACCCTATTGTCGTCGGACATGACGGTGGGGGGCCAATCTCGTCCCGGGGTCGTAGGGATGACCCTATAATCGTCGGACATGACGTTGGCGGGCCAATCTAGTCCCGGGGTCGTGGGGACCACCCTATAGTCGTCGGACATGTCGGCGGCTAGCCAACTTTGGCCCGTGGTCGTGGGGACGATCCAATAGTCGTCGGACATGTCGGCGGCTGGCCAACTTTGGCCCGTGGTTGTGGGGACGACCCTATAGTCGTTGGACATGACGGTGGCGGGCCAATCTAGTCCCGGGGTCGTGGGGACGACCCTATAGTCGTCGGACAAGACGACGGCTGGACATCCTTGGCCCGGGGTCGTGGGGACGACCCTATAGTCGTCGTATTTGACGGTGGCGGGCCAAACTAGTCCCGGGGTCGTGGGGACGACCCTACAGTCTTCGGACATTTCGGCGGCTTGCCAACTTTGGCCCGGGGTCGTGGGGACGACCCTATAGTCGTCGGACATGACGGTGGCGGGCCAATCTAGTCCCGGGGTCGTGGGGACGACCCTATAGTCGTCGGACAAGTCGGCGGCGGGCCAAGCTTGGCCCGGGGTCATGGGGACGACCCTATAGTCGTCGGACATTTCGGCGGCTTGCCAACTTTGGCCCGGGGTCGTGGGGACGACCCTATAGTCGTCGGACATTTCGGCGGCATGCCAACTTTGGCCCGTGGTCGTGGGGACGACCCTATAGTCGTTGGACATGACGGTGGCGGGCCAATCTAGTCCCGGGGTCGTAGGGATGACCCTATAGTCGTCGGACAAGTCGGCGGCGGGCCAATCTAGTCCCGGGGTCGTGGGGACGACCCTACTGTCGTCGGACATGTCGGCGGCTGGCCAACTTTGGCCCGTGGTCGTGGGGACGATCCGATAGTCGTTGGACAAGACGGCGGCTGGCCAACTTTGGCCCGTGGTCGTGGGGACGACCCTATAGTCGTCGGACTTGACGGTGGTGATCCAATCTAGCCCCGGGGTCGTGGGGACGACCCTATAGTGTTCGGGCAAGTCGGCGGCTGGCCAACTTATCCCCGGGTTCGTGGGGACGACCCTATAGTCGTCGGACAGGTCGGCGGCGGGCCAATCTAGTCCCGGGGTCGTGGGGACGACCCTATTGTCGTCGGACATGACGGTGGGGGGCCAATCTCGTCCCGGGGTCGTAGGGATGACCCTATAATCGTCGGACATGACGTTGGCGGGCCAATCTAGTCCCGGGGTCGTGGGGACCACCCTATAGTCGTCGGACATGTCGGCGGCTGGCCAACTTTGGCCCGTGGTCGTGGGGACGATCCAATAGTCGTCGGACATGTCGGCGGCTGGCCAACTTTGGCCCGTGGTTGTGGGGACGACCCTATAGTCGTTGGACATGACGGTGGCGGGCCAATCTAGTCCCGGGGTCGTGGGGACGACCCAATAGTCGTCGGACAAGACGACGGCTGGACATCTTTGGCCCGGGGTCGTGGGGACGACCCTATAGTCGTCGTATTTGACGGCGGCGGGCCAAACTAGTCCCGGGGTCGTGGGGACGACCCTACAGTCTTCGGACATTTCGGCGGCTTGCCAACTTTGGCCCGGGGTCGTGGGGACGACCCTATAGTCGTCGGACATGACGGTGGCGGGCCAATCTAGTCCCGGGGTCGTGGGGACGACCCTATAGTCGTCGGACAAGTCGGCGGCGGGCCAAGCTTGGCCCGGGGTCATGGGGACGACCCTATAGTCGTCGGACATTTCGGCGGCTTGCCAACTTTGGCCCGGGGTCGTGGGGACGACCCTATAGTCGTCGGACATTTCGGCGGCATGCCAACTTTGGCCCGTGGTCGTGGGGACGACCCTATAGTCGTTGGACATGACGGTGGCGGGCCAATATAGTCCCGGGGTCGTAGGGACGACCCTATAGTCGTCGGACATGTCGGCGATTGGCCAACATTGGCCCGGGGTAGTGGGGACGACCCTATAGTCGTCGGACTTGACGGTGGAGGGCCAAACTAGTCCCGGGGTCGTGGGGACGACACTACAGTCGTCGGAAATGTCGGCGGCTGGCCAACCTGGACCCGGGGTCGTGGGGACGACCCTATTGTCGTCGGACATGACGGTGGCGGGCCAATCTAGTCTCGGGGTCGTGGGGACGACCCTATAGTCGTCGGATATGTCGGCGGATGGCCAACTTTGGCCCGGGGTCGTGGGGACGACCCTATAGTCGTCGGACATGTTGGCGGCTTGTCAGCCTAGTCCCGGGGTCGTGGGTACGACCCTACAGTCGTCGGACATTTCGGCGGCTTGCCAACTTTGGCCCGGGGTCGTGGGGACGACCCTATAGTCGTCGGACTTGACGGTGGCGGGCCAATCTAGTCCCGGGGTCGTGGGGACGACCCTACAGTCGTCGGACATTTCGGCGGCTTGCCAACTTTGGCCCGGGGTCGTGGGGACGACCCTATAGTCGTCGGACAATTCGGCGGATGGCCAACTTTTGCCCGGGATCGTGGGGACGACCCTATAGTCGTCGGAAAACCCGGCGGCATGCCAACTTTGGCTCGTGGTCCTAGGGACGACTCTATAGTCGTCGGACACGACGGTAGCGGGCCAACGTTGACCCGGGGTCGTGGGGACGACTCTATAGTCGTCGGACAAGTCGGCGGCGGGCCAAGCTTGGCCCGGGGTTATGGGGACGACCCTATAGTCGTCGGACATTTCGGCGGCTTGCCAACTTTGGCCCGGGGTCGTGGGGACGACCCTATAGTCGTCGGACATTTCGGCGGCTGGCCAACTTTGGCCCGTGGTTGTGGGGACGACCCTATAGTCGTTGGACATGACGGTGGCGGGCCAATCTAGTCCCGGGGTCGTAGGGATGACCCTATAGTCGTCGGACAAGTCGGCGGCGGGCCAATCTAGTCCCGGGGTCGTGGGGACGACCCTACTGTCGTCGGACATGTCGGCGGCTGGCCAACTTTGGCCCGTGGTCGTGGGGACGATCCGATAGTCGTTGGACAAGACGGCGGCTGGCCAACTTTGGCCCGTGGTCGTGGGGACGACCCTATAGTCGTCGGACTTGACGGTGGTGAGCCAATCTAGCCCCGGGGTCGTGGGGACGACCCTATAGTGTTCGGGCAAGTCGGCGGCTGGCCAACTTATCCCCGGGTTCGTGGGGACGACCCTATAGTCGTCGGACAAGTCGGCGGCGGGCCAATCTAGTCCCGGGGTCGTGGGGACGACCCTATTGTCGTCGGACATGACGGTGGGGGGCCAATCTCGTCCCGGGGTCGTAGGGATGACCCTATAATCGTCGGACATGACGTTGGCGGGCCAATCTAGTCCCGGGGTCGTGGGGACCACCCTATAGTCGTCGGACATGTCGGCGGCTGGCCAACTTTGGCCCGTGGTCGTGGGGACGATCCAATAGTCGTCGGACATGTCGGCGGCTGGCCAACTTTGGCCCGTGGTTGTGGGGACGACCCTATAGTCGTTGGACATGACGGTGGCGGGCCAATCTAGTCCCGGGGTCGTGGGGACGACCCAATAGTCGTCGGACAAGACGACGGCTGGACATCTTTGGCCCGGGGTCGTGGGGACGACCCTATAGTCGTCGTATTTGACGGTGGCGGGCCAAACTTGTCCCGGGGTCGTGGGGACGACCCTACAGTCTTCGGACATTTCGGCGGCTTGCCAACTTTGGCCCGGGGTCGTGGGGACGACCCTATAGTCGTCGGACATGACGGTGGCGGGCCAATCTAGTCCCGGGGTCGTGGGGACGACCCTATAGTCGTCGGACAAGTCGGCGGCGGGCCAAGCTTGGCCCGGGGTCATGGGGACGACCCTATAGTCGTCGGACATTTCGGCGGCTTGCCAACTTTGGCCCGGGGTCGTGGGGACGACCCTATAGTCGTCGGACATTTCGGCGGCATGCCAACTTTGGCCCGTGGTCGTGGGGACGACCCTATAGTCGTTGGACATGACGGTGGCGGGCCAATATAGTCCCGGGGTCGTAGGGACGACCCTATAGTCGTCGGACATGTCGGCGATTGGCCAACATTGGCCCGGGGTAGTGGGGACGACCCTATAGTCGTCGGACTTGACGGTGGAGGGCCAATCTAGTCCCGGGGTCGTGGGGACGACACTACAGTCGTCGGAAATGTCGGCGGCTGGCCAACCTGGACCCGGGGTCGTGGGGACGACCCTATTGTCGTCGGACATGACGGTGGCGGGCCAATCTAGTCTCGGGGTCGTGGGGACGACCCTATAGTCGTCGGATATGTCGGCGGCTGGCCAACTTTGGCCCGGGGTCGTGGGGACGACCCTATAGTCGTCGGACATGTTGGCGGCTTGTCAGCCTAGTCCCGGGGTCGTGGGTACGACCCTACAGTCGTCGGACATTTCGGCGGCTTGCCAACTTTGGCCCGGGGTCGTGGGGACGACCCTATAGTCGTCGGACTTGACGGTGGCGGGCCAATCTAGTCCCGGGGTCGTGGGGACGACCCTACAGTCGTCGGACATTTCGGCGGCTTGCCAACTTTGGCCCGGGGTCGTGGGGACGACCCTATAGTCGTCGGACAATTCGGCGGATGGCCAACTTTTGCCCGGGATCGTGGGGACGACCCTATAGTCGTCGGAAAACCCGGCGGCATGCCAACTTTGGCTCGTGGTCGTAGGGACGACTCTATAGTCGTCGGACACGACGGTAGCGGGCCAACGTTGACCCGGGGTCGTGGGGACGACTCTATAGTCGTCGGATATGTCGGCGGCATGAGAAATTTGACCCAGGGTCGTGTGGACGACCCTATAGTCGTCGGACAAGTCGGCGGCGAGCCAACCTCGTCCGGGTGTTGTGGGGACGACCCTATAGTCGTCGGACATGTCGGCGGCGAGCCAACCTAGTACCAGGGTCGTGGGGACGTCCCTATAGTCGTCGGACATGTCGGCGGCATGAGAAATTTGACCCAGGGTCGTGTGGACGACCCTATAGTCGTCGGACAAGTCGGCGGCGAGCCAACCTCGCCCGGGTGTTGTGGGGACGACCCTATAGTCGTCGGACATGTCGGCGGCGAGCCAACCTAGTCCCAGGGTCGTGGGGACGTCCCTATAGTCGTCGGACATGTCGGCGGATGGCCAAATTTGGCCCGGGGACGTGGGGACGACCCTATAGTCGTCGGACAAGCCGGCGGCAGGCCAACTTTGGCCCGTGGTCGTGGGGACGACCCTATAGTCGTCGGACATGACGGTGGTGGGCCAATCTAGTCCCGGGTCGTGGGGACGACCCTATAGTCGTCGGACATATCGGCGGCTGGCCAACTTCGGCCCGTGGTCGTTGGGGCGACGCTATAATCGTCGGACAAGTCGGCGGCGAGTCAACCTAGTCCCGCGGTCGTGGGGACGACCCTATTGTCGTCGGACATGTCGGCGGCTGGCCAACCTAGACCCGGGGTCGTGGGGACGACCCTATAGTCGTCGGACATGTCGGCGATTGGCCATTATTGGCCCGGGGTCGTGGGGACGACCCTATAGTCGTCGGACATGTTGTCGGCTGGCCAACCTATTCCCAACGTCGTGGGAACGACCCTATAGTGGTCGGACAATTCGGTGGCTGGCCAACTTTAGCCCGTAGTCGTGGGGACGACCCTATAGCCGTCGGATTTGACGGTGGCGGGCCAATCTAGTCCCGGGGTCGTGGGGTCGACCCTATAGTCGTCGGACATTCCGGCGGCTTGCCAACTTTGGCCCGGGGTCGTGGGGACGACCCTATAGTCGTCGGACAATTCAGCGGATGGCCAACTTTTACCCGGGGTCGTGGGGACGACCCTATAGTCGTCGGACAACCCGGCGGCATGCCAACTTTGGCCCGTGGTCGTGGGGACGACTCTACAGTCGTCGGACACGACGGTAGCGGGCCAACGTTGACCCGGTGTCGTGGGGACGACTCTATAGTCGTCGGACATGTCGGCGGCATGAGAAATTTGACCCGGGGTCGTGTGGACGTCCCTATAGTCGTCGGACAAGTCGGCGGCGAGCCAACCTCGTCCGGGTGTTGTGGGGACGACCCTATAGTCGTCGGACATGTCGGCGGCGAGCCAACCTAGTCCCAGGGTCGTGGGGACGTCCCTATAATCGTCGGAAATGTCGGCGGATGGCCAAATTTGGCCCGGGGTCGTGGGGACGACCCTATAGTCGTCGGACAAGTCGGCGGCGAGCCCACCTAGTCGGGGGGTCGTGGGGACGACCCTATAGTCGTCGGACATGTCGGCGGCTGGCCAACTTTGGCCCGTGGTCGTGGGGAGGACCCTATACTCGACGGACAAGTCGGCGACGTACCAACCTAGTCCGGGGGTCGTGGGGACGACCCTATAGTCGTCGGACATGACGGTGGCGGGCCAGTCTAGTCCCGGGTCATGGGGAGGACCCTATAGTCGTCGGACAAGTCGGTGGCGAGCCCACCTAGTCGGGGGGTCGTGGGGACGACCCTATAGTCGTCGGACATGACGGTGGCGGGCCAGTCTAGTCCCGGGTCATGGGGAGGACCCTATAGTCGTCGGACAAGTCGGCGGCGAGCCCACCTAGTCGGGGGGTCGTGGGGACGACCCTATAGTCGTCGGACAAGTCGGCGGCCGGCCATCCTAGTCCGGGGGTCGTGGGGACGACCCTATAGTCGTCGGACATGACGGTGGCGGGCCAGTCTAGTCCCGGGTCGTCGGGACGACCCTATAGTCGTCGGACATGTCGGCGGCTGGCCAACTTTGGCCCGTGGTCGTGGGGACGACCCTATAGTCGTCGGACATGTCGGCGGCTGGCCAACATTGGC